>SNQJ01S0023953.1:56116-68259 GCA_010110895.2 Picea sitchensis
CTAATTTTGTCATAAGATTTTTCTAGGTCCAGTTGTATTATCATTCCCCCTCTCTTCTGAAGCTTCAAGGTGGGAATGATCTCGTGGGCCTAGATGATGTTGTCCATTATTTGTCTTCCTTCCACAAAGCTTGCATGTTCTTGTGAGACCAGTGTAGGTAGGAGGGGTTTCAGTATATTTTCTATGACTTTGGAAATTATCTTGTAAACCACATTACATAGCGCTATAGGTTTGTACTGGTCAGGGGTTTTGGATTCATTTTCTTTGGGGATTAGTGTGATCATTGTAGCATTTAGTGCTTTAAGTATTGAGGCTAACCTTCTAGAGTCTTCTACCACCTTACAAACGTCATGTTTGATGATTTCCCAATAGGCTTTGAAGAATTCCACTGTGAAGCCATATGGACCTGGGGCTTTCCCATTAGGCATTTCCTAGAGCACCTGGTCAACTTCTTCCGTGGTAATATGTTTGTTTAGGAAGATTTTTTGTTCCTCTATGAACATACGTGGAATATGATGGGTTATCCTTTTAATGGCCTCCGTTCTATTTTCGTTGGGTTCTTGGGCTATCCCGTGGAAGTGTTTAACCAGAGCGGTTTTAATCTCCTGATGTGATTCGTGCTCGATTCCATCCTGGTCCTTGATATTTAGGATTTTTTTGTGGCCTCTTATGGCCATGTTTGTTCTATGTAAGAACTTAGTGTTCCATTCTCCTTCCTTTAGCCATCGGATACATGACTTTTGACGCCAGAGTGTTTCTTCCTACTGGCATCGCACCTCTCAATCTTGGGTCATATGGATATCTTCCTTTTCCAGGATGGAAGTTAACATTCATCCTTGATAGTACTTATGTGCAATGTTGTGATATTTATGATTTTCTAAGTAGAATTCATGCATCGCCCTAGAGATAAATTATGATGTTTTCTATTGAAGATATATATTTATAGTGTAGGTAAAGTAGGAACTATTAGGCATTGGGTAAAATAAGTGTTTGAAATACTTGAGGAAGAACAAAAAAAATTTGGATATTGTTGAAGACAAATATCATACAAAAAATATAGTTTATATACAACAATTCATAGAAAATTTATCTAGAAATTTTGAAGGAAGTAAAAAAGAATTATTTGCTATAGGAATATCGACAAATATTTTCACTCCTAGATAGATGAGAGTTTAGGAAGTTTTGAAGGTTTTATCTTGTGGAATTTTTTATGTATATCAATCATATGGTGGAGGAAGGAGAGGATCAACCAATTGTTTTTCAATTTCCTATCGAGAAAACTAAGGAAGAGACAAGGGTTAAAAGCACCAATCCCAGTATCCTTCCCCATTTACATGGACTTATAATTTACAGAAGACCATGATACATTCCATTTTGAATTTGAGTTTATTTGTAGCACATGATTAAAAACTAATGGTCAAAAGCTTAGGCTTTACCCTTCTACTTTAAAGGAAACAATGTTATGTTGGTTTATGAGACTTGATGGAAATATAATCAATGCTTGGGAGTAGATGGAATAATATTTTATAAATATATACAAAGACTATTTTAAAGCTTGGGACACTCAAGATGAGATATTCAGGATTCCTAGGGGTGTTATAGCATGATTTGGTCATCTTTTACGAAAAAAATCCTTATTAGCCATTCATTAATGCATATTTCATCATTCCCCCTCATCCTACATATATTTTTGAGTTTTTAAATGGGTGCACATGATTTTCCTTCAAGAACCTTGTGGGTTTCCTACATGTTTCCTTCATACAACATGTGGACATATTCAAAAGTGTCTAAAAATAGGTAATGTGCATTAAATGCATTCCCCCAAGTGAAAAACATGGGTTTTGTACACCTATATAGCTTGTATGTCCAAGTCTAGCTAACTTAATTACTTTCCCATGGTAGAAATAAGAGTTGTTCATTGGGATAAAGGGAAAGGGACCATTGAGAGAAAATATATGTTGGAATAATTCTTGGAGGATCGGGCCTAAATTTTTATTTTTTTCCCCACATTAGAACCCCTTGATTCTGATTTTATTTCTAGCTTTGAGTTGGGTCAAAACATATTTTAGTTTTTTCAACCATAGTAAAGTTGGACATAGTAAGTGGAGTAAAAATGGATGAGTAGTCCAGGAAAGAGGAACTTGAACTCAAGTGATGAAGGTGCCAACAACATCAATTATATATGTTTTTATTTGATGTTTACATTTAATTAATTTATGAAGATATCTCTCCTTCCCTACCAAAATCATTTTGGCTGAAGAAAGACATCAATTCCAGCAGCAATTAGTACATCTATAACATCAAAATCCATCAAAAAGGCACAAAACTATACACTTGGTTCAAAAATTAAAGTGCACAAATTCACCAAAGGAAGTGCGCGCACAGTGTGAAAAATGTGCAGGCTAACACAACCCTCAGCGTGCACTATGTGCAAGATGAGAGTCTGTCTACGATAAAATACTCACACTTCTCATGAACGATGAATTTATGAATCGTGTTGGCCTCTCAACCACTTCTAGTCCGACCCGCAACATGATTTGACACTTAGATCTGAGGGAAATCTATCTTGGAGGTTGGTCAAGGGATAGGAAGTGCCCTAAAAGGCCCCTTGTTCACAATATGAACCAATTGTATCTTTCCATGAATGGAAACTATAAATATGTGCCATGGGTGTGCTAGAAAAATAAGAACTTCAAGGTATTGTTATGCTGCAATAATTCTTCTTGGAGAATCCTCTTTTCTCTTGGAATCATTCAAGCACTATAGCAAGGGTCGTTCCACTCACCTCTTGAGAGGATTGACATTGTATTTATTCACCATTGTCACTTTCCATTGCATTAAGAGAAGATCTCTCTATTAGGGAACTTAATATCCCTCCCAAGGAGGAAGAGGGGATTCATAATTCCATGCCTTTCTCTACGGTGTTAGCCTATCAATATATTGATCCATTGGTAGCTATATGATGGTCATTTTTTTTCTTTTCATGGTTCTAGTTCTTGCAAGCTTCTATAACATTTATTTCTTTTTCTTTTTTCTTTTATTTCCTTATTTCATGTGTATTTGGTTATCTAATCAACTCACAAAACTCTGTTTTGTTTAACTGACTTAACTAAGTAGGTAAGTGTTGTGTTTTTTCTCACCCATGTGACAAAACTAACACAACATATTGGCGACCATACTAGGGATTTATCACATGAAAAACATCATATACACAACAAAATATATTTTTCAAACATATATCAATAGACATCATACATCATAAAACACAAAACATAAAGACACACATGATCAATGTATCCATCATATATATCATCAAGGCCATAATTTGTTTTTACAAAAAAATAGATATACAATTGCCCATAGGCTCATAAGTCCCATCATCCCTATGAGTACAAAAATGGGTATCAACCACCCTCTACAAAATCGGGCTCCCAAACCCATACATACAAAACTCGGCACTCAAGGTGCCCCTAAAGCCCCCCCCCAAGTTCCTTTGTTAGTCAAAGGTGCCCCACTAGCTAGGGGGCCTCCAGCTCCAAGATGCAACCAACCATTCATCGCTTCCCTCGCCATTGCTTCTCTTCAAATCAACATTTGCCACTCTGTCGGTACCCCCACACACTGGTCCAAGAACTCCTCATCTTAGATGTGGGCCCATATGCCCTCAGGAACACGCTAAATTACCCACTCGAACCATTGTCACATATCCTCTATCATGGCCTCCATGTCTCCCCGTGGCTCTCTGGTTGGTCCTACACCGATTTCATCTTGCCAACACCTGTACCCAACCCTCGACTCTATGGGCTCCTATTGGGCAGACTCCTAGATGACCTCTACCTCTCACCCCTGGGGTCCAACATGTGAAAAAAAACACCGATATAATGTCAACATCCATATAAATGTATGATAAATGTTATCTACCAAAATCAACATAAAAAGATACAACACATACATCTCTGGTCCCATTACTCCCCAAGAGGTAGCACCATGTCTGGATCCTTCCTGTAGCCCATACCTGCATATGGATATCGCAGAATAACCTTTGGCATCTAATGCCACACTCGATCCACCATGGAGATGAAGTAGTGACCACCCTCCCATCCTCCATTATGGGCCAACACATGTGCCCATTGCATCAATTGCGGTCTCGTCGTGACRTTGTCTCTACTAGAATCCRTAAGAGTAATAGAGGCACCCTATCCAAAAACCAGGCCACCAAAATGAACCTGAATGAAAATTCACTAGATTCGGCACGCTGACACCAATTTAGTTGGGACATCATCCTTGTACACGTAAACACACCCCATGCAAAAAGGTCTTCGTCCAAGACCTCCTCCACCACCCTTAGCTGACCACCTATGATCCTCTAAGTGCCCAAGGATCCATAGATCCTCACCACCATGGTCGCGATGCACTCATTCAACAAATCATCGATGGAATCAATATGGATGAATGAACCCGACATAGGGTTTGACCCAGAACAATGCCTAGCCACTATGGTATCCACCCTATCCTCCCCTGGAAGATAGGGATCCATGGTCAACGCCCTGCCATAGAATGGGAGTCCTGTCAACAATTACATGTCCTTTGTCATAGAGAACGCCAACTACTCCCCCCTCACCACGAAGCACTATGGATCAATGCTCCACATTCTGATAAAAAACTGGAGTAGGAACTCCTGCGACTGTATCAGGGGACAGTAAAAAAACTTGAGCAACCCAAAGGTTGTCAAGTGTCTGCGTACACCAAGTTTCTCCCTCGCAGCCTCTCGCAATTGGTCCTAGTACCACTCTCTCTAGTGGATCAACATCGTACTCAAATCTGTTGATCACCTACATTCACCCAAGAACACCTGATGAGCCACATCATCCATCCAAAATCATAACTATCAAAAATTCACCCACCCTTGAGCCTGCACACAGTGCGCAGATCCCCCCCCATACAGTATTTCACCTATGCGCACTTGTTCTTCATACAACTGTGCACTAATGCACAACTATATCACCCATAGTCGCACATGGGTGCACACCTACCACTCGTACAAGCGTGCATTCTATGCGCGCCTGTCTGTCCTTCTCACGCGCCCACATGCACAACTGTCTCAAGCACAACCACACATTATGCACACGTTTCTTCAACACATCCACACAATCCTTAGTGCACAACTATTAGGAAACAAACCACACATAATGTGTGGGAAAATAAGGTTTACCCGCGTGCACATGCACATGTATTCTCTATTTTCCCGTGCACTTATGGGACCGTATCCTTAAACATCCCTATACGACCCTCCGTACAACCCCTACCTACAATCTATCAAATTCACAAAATACAGGATGATAGGGCCACTAACTTGTCTCTCGCTACTCCCAAATCGGTAACCTAATGCTACCGTAATATCTAAATCTCCTCACAACTCTCTTGTCATATCAACAATAATGTTGGGTACAAATGAGGTGGCATTGTAGGTGCACCATCCATATATAGGCCCTTTTTCCCAACTTTCACCTTCTTTTACAGGAGCCCAAAACCTCCATTTTTTGGTTCGTTCTCAACCACGAGATCCTGATCCATCCATCTACACATTCACATTCCTTGGGTTATCATCCGCACTTTTCATCGGAGGAGCATTTTTCTCACACCAAGTTTAGGTACACCTGCTCACTTTCAGTTTTATCAAATAGTTGTTATATGTTCCTTATCATCAAATATTGTTCACGTCGGGTATTTGTTTTTTATGTGTGCAAGTACTTGTTCAACAAGCTTACAACCACTTCATGTATATGTATGACACTGGCATGTAGTTACTCCCTCTATTAATAATTTCATATTCCTGTAACACCCTCTGAATTTTACCTTTAGGGTACTACATTCATATATGTAGTATCTTTACCTCTGCCATATTTTGGTACTGTCATCCGATAACACTCTCCCCCACATGAGTTGTCCCATTCATAGTTCCCCTTGGCAACTTGAAACTCATGCCGATTTCACCCCCTAGGGTTGGGAGTCTCGATAATATCTTGCACTTCTGAGAATGAACCCCATACTTCTTCTCATCATATTGCTAACCTTCCCAACTAACTCCTAGTTCATATCAAATTACACTTGGTTCCATTGAATGCACTCCCACAGTTTCATTTTCCTTCCATATCATCCACCATCAGTTTTCCCATATGTATATTTTCCTCCATCCACTTACCTAATACACAAACCCACCCATGGGCCCCCCACCCTCCACCAGTTCTCTTTCGCAAACTTGTGCTCTACACAGACCAAGCCATCTTTCACTGGGGAAACCATTTCTGTATCTGTATACTCAACCCAAATTATTCTTGATTTCTTTGGTAATTGAATAAATCCTTTGTTTCCAGCATATACATAACTTTTTAGTCGTCATCCTTGATGGCCTTCTTTTTACCTGGAAAAACAACCCATGTCGCCCTTGGTTGGGGCATCCACCCTTTTTTCATATCAACATCATTCACAAATGTCGAGTATCCCACATCCATGTACCCAGGATCTCTAAGTTTTCCCACTTTTTTAGCCTTCGACATAGTTTAACCCCGTATCTAGTTGCCCCCTGACACTAGATCCAGTTTTACGGTTGCTTCCAATCATTCCTCAACACCCCAACCAAGGGAAGTATTGAATCCCACAACATATTGACTTGATTCATGTTACTCATTAGTACCTGATATCATCTATTACTTAATGGATTTCAATAATCCCTTAGCATTGCATCTCCCTTCCCGTTGACATCAACACAGTTTCCAGAAGGGCGACATTATCTTGACTCTCATTACCTTTTCAATGAGGATTCTTGGACGGAACCGAGAGAGTCATCATTTGTTTCTGATTCCATTGACCCCCATTACATTCGAATTCAACAAACTCTCATGTTACAGTGGGCCTTACTATGTGACCTTTGCAACTTTCCATACCATTCAAAGACCTCTGACTTTGTTAAGTCATCAATGCCTACAAGTCATCGACATGTCTTATTTTCATCCTTGACTCACTTCAGAGCCCGTTCACCATTCAGAACTGTCATCTACCGTTATCAACCACACCCAAGGGTGCTGCAGTTATCTACATCAACATCCATCATTAGTTACAGTCCAACATTTTGATTTCATGACATGAGCATGGGGCATGCCCGCCTCATTTGTATACAGATTTTATTTTTGTTTCTTCCTATAGAAATGTTTGGTTCCCACCATTTTCCCTCTCCCTCCGGTGGATCACTCTTGCAGTTCCTCTCTTCACTCTTCCTTACAATGGTATTCTCAGCAAAATAAACATTGATGTATTTTGGATATACGTATGCTCCTAACCTCACACATCAGGGGGTATCTGTTATCACTGAAAAATCGTCTGCAACATTGCACACAATGGTTAAAGAAAGACATCAATTCCAACTTCAATTAGTACATCTACATCATCAATATCCATCAAAAAGGCATAAAACTATACACTTGGTTCAAAAATTAAAGTGCGCAAATTCACTAAAGGAAGCGCGTGCATAGTGCGCAAAATGCGCAGGATAACACAACCCTCAGCGTGCACTATGCGCAATATGTGTGACTGTCTACAATAAAATCCGCGCAATTCTCATGAACGATGTATTTATGAATCTTGTCGACCTCTCAACCACTTCTATTTCGACCCCCAACACGATTTGACACTCAGATTTTGAGCGAAATCTAGCTTGGAGGATGGTCAAGAGATAGGAAGTGCCCTAAAAGTCCCCTTGTTCACACTATGAATCAGTTGTATATTGCCATGAATGGACACTATAAATATGTGCTATGGGTGTGCTATAAAAATAAGAAATTCAAGGTATTATTATGATGCAATAATTCTTCTTGGAGAATCCTCTTTTCTCTTGGAATCATTCAAGAACTATAGCAAGGGATATTCCACTCACCTCTTGAGAGGATTGGCATTGTATTTCTTCACCATTGTTTCTTTCCATTACATGAAGAGAATAACTCTCTATTAGGGAAACCAAGAGCCATCCCAAGGAGGAAGAGGGGATTCATAAGTCCCTTCCTTTCTCTATGGTGTTAGCCTATCAATATATTGATCCATTGGTAACTATATGATGGTCATTTTTTGCTTTTCATGGTTCTAGTTCTTGCAAGCTTCTATAACATTTATTTCTTTTTGTTTTTGTTTTTATTTCCTTGTTTCATGTGTATTTGGTTATACAATCAACTCAAAATCCTCTGTCTTGTTTAGCTGACTTAACTAAGTAGGGAAGTGTTGTGTTTTTTCTCACCCAGGTGACAAAACCAACACAACAATTGGATTTGAGGAAGGTTTGTTCTTTGATTTGTGTGCAAGTTTGAAGAAAGATTAAAACTATGAGAAAGTATTTGGGTTGCACACATAAGACATAAAGGGATCAACCATCTGATCACAAGTATTTTTAAATCCTCTCATTTTAGGTAGTTACATATTGCAACTGACATATTTTGGAAAGTAGTCAGTGTTCTTTAATTCATTTTTCTAGTAATTCAACCCTAGTCATTGGGGAATTTTCCCTAAAATAGAAATGGAAACTCCAGTGAGGAGAACTCTATGAGTTCTTATATTTGGGTTTCATTCCTCTATTTTTATAGCTTGCTAAGTTTGATATGAATTTTATTTCTATCATATTTCCCTCTTCTTGTTGTAGAACTAAAAGATTGTGTTTCATGGCTTATTTCTTGAATTTGTTTTATTCTTGTGGGTCTATGCATACGCCTATTTTTAGTTAAAATCATGGGTGCATGCGACTTTCCTTTAGAGAACCCGTGGGTACATGTAGGTTTCTTTAAAATAACTTACGAGAAACATGCACTTTCATTTTCAAAAACTTGTGAGCATTTCCTATAGGTTAAAAATGGTTGCAAGCTTAAGAATTTCTTCTCTATTTTTTTTTTTGCAAAATTGGAAGTCTTCAAGTCTTAGTTTCATGGATTTGACATTGTTCACTTGCTTGTAATTTCATTTGTTTGAAAATATATTTTTTTCTCCATTTTCTTTTCGTAGTGTTTTTGAAAAGTTACATTTTCAAATTGTTTTGGTTTATAGGATCCATTGAGTAATAAAAAGAAAGTTGCATGGCATGGAAATTTCACGTTGATCTCTTTTTTTAATTGCACCTCAAAGAATTTCAAATATTATGTAGTTTTAGTGAAAGAAAAATATAAATAATCTTGAGCATTTTTTAATTTTTTATACTTCAACATTCTTGATTTTTGAAAACGTCATGCATGCTTCATTCCATCCCTTTGAGTAAACAATATCCCACTAAAATCAATGGTCATAATTAAAATAAATCATAGTTGTTTTTTTTTATATCAAACATGCAATAGTCTAAGTTTAAGGCCTTGTTGTAGGTTTGGAGAGTAAATTCTCCAAGGCCATGAAAACCAAAATGAAGATTGCTAAAGAGTGTAAAATTCAATAGTAGCAAAATACATTTGATTGGAAAGTGCAGCTCATACACATGTCAAGCGTGGGGTCAATCTAAGAAAGTGTAGAGATTATCCCCTCTTTCTTGTTAAGTGGGATATATATGTAAGGGAACCTTGGAAGATTTGAAAAGTCCTCAGGGTGACACCTATTCTCTAGAGTCTTGAGTGTAGGATGAAATATTGTATTTCCTAACCATACACAAACACATGACCTATGGTTGTAATACCTATATATTGATTATAAATTGGTAACCATAGTTGCTTTTCCTAAAAATTTCCCTTGGTGACTATTGGGCTCATACTTTCTCACAAAAATCCACCAAACACACTTCCTTTTTAACTCATTTTCCTCCATTTCGATTAAATAAAATATCAATAAAGGATTATAAGGTAATCTATAGTTTATTTCTGATTTTCATTTAACAAGTCAAAATATTAAATTTTTGAGTACCAGTCTTTAGCAGGAAAATTAAGTTCTTGTAATCGCTCCATGGTTAGCATGTTTGCAGGCTAGCTGGACGAAATCGGGGACAAGGGTTTTGTTCCTCATGTTCATAGTATGGTTTTTTCCTATTGGTTTGACGAAAAATACCTTTCATAGGCTTGATAAACACATGGTCAACTTAGCCACTCTACAACAATTTTTATAGCAGAAAAATAAGGCAGCGAACGTCAAACAATATTTCTAGACTGATGAAGACAAATTTGAAAATTCTCAGACATGGGTTTTGTGCAGAACATGCCCAATTAGGTGACACTCAAGCAATGTTTCCAGAAAAGGTGTGATTTGGGAGATTTGGAGGTTTTTCTAAAAATGTAAGGCCCAAATTTGTGTACTTGAGATGTTTTCCATGATTTTGGCCACTGTGGAGGTCAAATATCATCTAGATGAATGATTGAAATGATAATTAGTTGGATGAGATGAGTGTTATCAACAAAATTGTTTCTTTTTGTGATGTACAAATATGAAATTGAGTGAAGTTTAAGGGGGGATTCATATTTTGAATAAAAAATCTGAACTTGGGATTGTAAGCAAGCTTTTGAGCAATTTGAAGATCTGATTTTGTCCTTTTCTTCATCTCTTTGTGAAGGTGCCATATTGGAGGGCCCCCATGTTTGGTTAATGTTGTGTCATTTTTTTAAATTAGTGTGTGAGTTTTCACTTCTTTGCAACTTCTTAATTTTGTAGAATTTCCTTTCATTCTAGTTGTTATTCTATTTAAAAGTCTAGATCAGATTTATATCAGTTTGGTTTTGGTTAGATTTCACTTGAAGATTTATTTTGCTGATAAAAAGTTAAAACTCAATGTTATCTACCATTGATGACTTGAATTTTTTTTTTTAGAGTATTGCTACAAGTTTCCTCTAACCATAATATCTTGTGGAAACACTATAGCCCACTTTTAACCAGTAGGAAATCCCAAGTATTCATTTGATTGATTAAGATTGAAATCCGAACTAAGATTTTATCATATGCGTGTTTAAAATATTCCTTGTAATATTCTCTCACAGTTCAAAAAAGTATTGTTGTAGGAATCCTCCTCTTGCTGAGTTATTTAAACTTCACAATCATCAGAGTATCATTGTAAAGAACTTTACACTTTACAATCAACACTTTTACAATTGAAATTGTGACAACTACATCTCATCTCTGGTGGAAGAAAACTTCATTCTACAATTCTATTTTTGACCAAAGAAACTATGGATATTAACTTGAAAGAATTTAACATTCTTTGAGAGTTTTAATTTGCTTTTTTAGACACATAAATATTCTTTAAAGTTCATAAGTCAAAATTGAGTTATGTTACAAAGATGTTTTCATTATTTTGAAACAAATTCCCTTTGTGGCTAGAGTATCCACCATTGAAGATGTGAACCTTAGATTGAAAGAATTTAGCTTAGAATATTTAATTTATTTAATTTATTAAATGTGTGATGAATATTCTTTTTGAATCATCGATCTCAACAAGTGAAAATAGTATCATTGTGTGAGCCATTTGAGGCATGATATATCACAACCAAAGTTTATACCTTTGTAAGCTATGGCAGCCTATATTGGATAAGAATAGTCCCATTCTATTATTTTTCTAATTTAGAATTTTATTTCACTTTGTAATGGTTCAAGTAAATTTTATTCTTAGTTTTTTGGAATAATCTTTGATCTTGCATTTCCTATGCTTGCACCTCGAAGTTTATGGACTTTTGGATTGATAATTAATGTTCAAAATTTATGCAAATAAGTTTCCCAATAGTGACGACTGTTATCCACAAATTTGGTCATTGTGATGATGTCATGATGATATCATGATGATGGAAAATCAAGCTCTTTACCAAGAACACTTTCCTGAGAAAAGTTACAGTTGTCTTCTTCCAGAACTCATACTTTGAAACATGTTCGCAGGCTACTTACATATTCTCCTGCGAGAATGCTTGATTCCCGCAAGCTACCTTAAGCTAGGGTGCGAACTTCTCGCACTGTACTCATGGTTAGGGTGCGGACATGCTCTTAAAGAGGAAAAAGATAAAGATCTCTAACCTTCTAGAAGGGAATCTTCTAGAAGGGTGAGTTGGCTTTCGAGTGGTTATTCAATTACTGGAATTCCAGATATATTGGGATCATTCCCTATCCAAGTAACTAATCTATCTCTTCCTATATATTGAGGAGATTGCTCATGA
>SNQJ01S0023953.1:68269-96442 GCA_010110895.2 Picea sitchensis
GATGTAGGTTGCGATGGAGTATGTATATTTTGTGACACATAGATCCACTGTGTATGTTTCGTGGCTATGTCGTCTTGACTGAAAATTTGTCGCACAGATCCACAGTGTAGTCAGGTGGCTATGCTATATTATGATGGCATGGATCCACAGTGTATGATTGGTGGCCATGGCCTTGGTTTATGATGTCATCAGTCGATGATCTGAGTATGGGAATTCCTACCTTGGAATTGATATATATGGTATTCTACTAATGCTTGGATGTTTGCAGGTCTCTGATTAGATGTGCTTTTTGGTTCTTGACACACACATGCAGCTTACAAAGTCTATCAACCGTCGCTGGTTCCGCTCTCAGAATTTGGGGAGGAATTCTGTTATCCACAAATTTGGTCATTGTGATGATGTCATGATGATATCATGATGATGGAAAATCAATCTCTTTACCAAGAACACTTTCCTGAGAAAAGTTACAGTTGTCTTCTTCCAGAACTCATACTTTGAAACATGTTCGCAGGCTACTTACATATTCTCCTGCGATAATGCTTGATTCCCACAAGCTACCTTAATCTGGGGTGCGAACTTCTCACACTGTACTCATGGTTAGGGTGTGAACATGCTCTTAAAGAGGAAAAAGATAAAGATCTCGAACCTTCTAGAAGGGAATCTTCTAGAAGGGTGAGTTGGATTTCGAGTGGTTATTCAATTACTGGAATTCCAGATATATTGGGATCATTCCCTATCCAAGTAACTAATATATCTCTTCCTATATATTGAGGAGATTGCTCATGAAAAGGGTTAAGAAGTGAATTCCAACAAGTTAGCAAGAGATTGATTAGAGAATTAGTGCAAGACATGTATGGAGAACTGATGCTACAGCAGCAAGGCCATCACATGTAGTTGATTTTATTCATGCATGAGAAAGTGTGTGTCAGAACTAAAATCCATCGAAAGGAGACCTACGACATCAAGGCTCAGGTTGTAAGTTTCTCTTTCAATTAATATGATATAGTGATATATTTATTTCCCATAAAGTGAGATCTACTTTATTACATAATTCCTTGATCATATGTATAGTTTAGCTATTGGACATATTACGTGCTTTCACTTTGGTTGGTTTGTGCTATTTTGATCTTGACCGCGCAAGAGCACTGGAGTGAAGCAAGGAACAACATAGACCAAGGAAGCGATTACAAGGTACTTATCCTCTTCTCACTTCCAATTTAATTCAATAGTTAGATCTAGGGAAAGCGGTATATTCTATCCTGTTTTGTTCTAGATCCAGGTGGATCTAGGGAGATCGGTTAGTGTCCGCACCTACGGATTTATCCTATAACAACAAAAAGTGGGAAGTTATTGTAGTAACTGAAACATATGCATAACATCCACTTCATCTCCCCTAGAGGGCACCTATCTTCATGAGGGTAATTTCACCTTGGGTGATTGTTTCATAAGAGTTATTGTAACTATCTCTCACACCTCCATTCGCTGGAATTAGGCCCTCATCATCCCATGATAAATTTCAAGAGGCCCATTTCACATCTCTTCACTAATTAGGCACATGACATAACCACCCTAGAGTAATATTTTGAAGAGTGTCTTACTTGTTGGATACTTTTAGGTATTTTTAAGTAGACAACCTAAGTGTTAAGTGTTAATTGGATGCTTGATGCTGAAAAGTGTAGATAGACTAAGTGTTAAGTGTTCTCTTATTTTCTTAATTTTTTGAGTTGAAGGTGGCTGAGAAAAGACCATGTTAGTCTCGTAGGATTTGAGGTATCCCTCCTAAAAGTATGGAGAAATATGAAGAAACTCTTATAGCCTTGAATTGTCATGTAAGGGAAGAAACTTTGGAAAATGAATGTAAGTATGATGAATAATTAGTAGAATTTTTTTTGGGAGGTATGTAACACACCCAACCCCCTAAGTAACCTTTTAAGGGATGGGGTATCGAAATTTCACTTTTTCCTCCATCATCTTGAAACCTTTTATCAAGGACACCATCCTCATTTTCTCACCGAGAGATTTCCAATGACTATTTTCATGCTCCAAACCGAGATATGGATCAAAATTTATGACCCCTTAAATTTTCAGGGTCCTTACCATATCCGCCTCAAGTCACTTCATTTCCATGTGGCTCCTTCCACTTGTCTTCTGATGTGATGTAGACGTGGAATCCACCACCTGAACCTTCTGTCCTCACCCTATTGAACCCCCGGTCCATTCTCTGAATCAACGACTCTGATTCTTTCATTCCCTCTCGTCGGAGTGCCCTTTCCCTGGAACTTTATCCCACTTTGAATGTATACTCTGGTCATACGTGCCCCGATAGATCTGACAACTCTTGGGGTTAGTTAATAAACAACTATGGATGCATCAAGGTATCTGTATGCATGATGGTTAACACCTACATATTTTAACCCATTTTCTCCTCGACCAAGTGGGGACCCACAAATATTAATGGTTGATATCGTATCTCTGCCTATTTTTCGATCTAATACTATGATCACCTCTCAAAGTATATCCTATCAGAGTTCCTTGTAGATCCTATGAATGATCAATGATTTTCGTTTCACCACAACCCTCTTCGATCAGTGGCTCAAATCTTCCATCGGATTTGTCACCTACATGTGCCCAAATAATCTTGGCACATGACACCATCTCTGCATGATGTGTGGAACCATAGCCACATGACACATGACACTCATATTTCTCATAGACATCCACTGCATGTGTCAAATAACTATGTCACATGGTGCATTCTATGCTCAACACGTGGCACAATCCACGTCATCCTATTGAGATATTATAAAAACATCAATGATCCAGATAATCCACTGTATCCCACTGATATTAGCAGATCAATGACCCAGATTGCATCCTGGGGTTCCTTCGTTGGAGTATCTTCATGCAACCTACTTCGAAGAGAACCTTACGATGAATGATCCTTATCTCTTCACCTGAGATCTAATGGTAAGGGTTAAGACACATGTCCACCAGTACTAAACCGACATGGCTCGTATTAGACCTATCCCAAGAATTGAAAAAATGACATGTGTCCACCTCTATACATGCTAATTTCCACCTATCTGGAAACATGACACTCAAAATCCATTACAATATCATGCCTAATAAATCAATTCTACTTGACATGTGGCACAATTCCCACAGGACATGTGGACCAATCCCCATAAGCCACATGGGCCAATTTCAATTTGACATGTCACTGTCGGACGTACGACCTTCCTCAGTTCATAAGATTATAGTTCAAAACCAACGGCTAGGCTATGATATTCCTTTAACTGATCTACAATCCTGGTCATCCCACAGAGTAATCCCATTGGAGTTCCTTCCCCAACTGGACCACCACTCATTCTGACCAGCCCTCTCTGATGAACGATCGAGATATTTTGATGCTTAGATCTAACAACTAAGGTTCAAGTGGAGTTTTTAAGGCCCTTCTCTCCCAACAAGGCCACGCTTAGCCCATCGTCCAATTGAATGTCACCCGCGTCATCATAAGGGATAGATAATGTACCACATTGGTATAAACATCATTATGGCATCATCGTACTCTTTCATTCCACCCTTAGGATGGATTGTAGATTGAACAAATGAGGTCTAACCTCAAACTCTACCTATTCTACGGTCGATATTAGCTATTGAAGTCTTACCATTGGAGTCCCTCATCAACCTCATGCACAAGTATTATGATAGACCAACCTCCATTCAATGGTGGATATCTCTCCATGCATAGATCCTATGCTCGAAAACTAAAGAACCCATTCAAAATCATGAGCTCGACAGGGACCCATTCTTGATTCCATTGACCACATACAGGATGCCACATATGATCCTTTGGTATGTAGGCTCTCCCCATCAGCAATACGTCACATTCCCTCTTAACCTCGTGTATACTAGACCCCACAAAGATCTATAGCTAAGAAATAATCTCATCCCTACTCTGATTAATGGTCCATATTGTCCCTCTCACCTCCCTCATCAGAGTTTCTTCACTCTAGGCCTTCAAGGTTACTCCAACCATCATCCTTCAACCAACAGTTCAGATATTCTAACCCGCAATCCTCCAAAAAATCGATGGTCCCGGGTACGTCTCCCACAGGCCTCATGTCTTACTCTGATGAAGGGTCATGAACTATTCTCTACGTCGATCCAATGGTTTCGATTCTTGTAGGCTCAAAACCTAAATTCTTCATCAGGGAGGCATTATGTTTAATGGTCGAGATCATTTCTCCACTTCAAATCAATGACTACGATTCAAGCTACTCAGGATATGGGATTTTTGCATGATAACAACCCAAAATTGGACTTATCCAATTCTGGGATCTCTTCAGGCTTATCACAGGGTTCTACCAGGCCTGCTTGACTCTAGATCTTACTCCAAAACTAACTAAGGCATCCATCTCTCAAATATGAATTAAAGAACTTACCTCCTACAAGCCATCCATCTCAATGGTTAAGGGAAACACAAGCATTTCAATGGTTAAATTTCATTCCTGGAATTAGCAGTCCGATGACCTTTCATAGACAACTCATTACCATCATCCTCCTACTACGAGTCTAACAATAATGCATACCCACTTATCCTAATTATAGAATCTGGTTTAATTATCACAAAATTTCATTCGTCAACCAATAAGGGTTATTTCACTCCCCATAACATATCAAGGTGATTATATGTTTCAATGTACAAGTCCTATAAAATTTGTGTAATCCCCTCATTCCAACAAGTGCATGGGTGTGCATATGAAATGAGCATTCAATCTAGTAACATGCATGCAAACTCATGGATTCACTATGAGAATTTAGTCAACTATGCACATTCAAATATGAACAATAAGAAACTTATCCTTACTATTGGTAAGAAATTAACACAACCACAATGATACTTATATGTTCAATGAAAGGATTTATCATCCAACTGAATATGGGTATTTTCCTTTCCACCCAACCATCGACTTTGTGTGCTCAATCACATCAGTAACAGGCCACCCTGTGCCAAGCCATGATACCAATAGGGAACCTATCTCTCTAGTTCTTAGAAATTTGTTAAGAGAAATCTCTTTCACACTACTCTTGGTAGAGATTCCCCACACCCAAATAGATCAGGACTCAAAAAGGTTTTTCAGATACTTTCTCAGTATCAAACTTGCATCCTTCTCCACTCAGGATGGGTCTGGACTCTCATACCAGTCCTATGACTAGTTTCTTGCTCTGAGTCTCCTCGAAATCTCCTCAATTTCTCTGTGCTTCTCCCAAATTAACACACTTTTATCTATCCTCTAAGGCCATCCTTCTCAGAATTCTCCCTCTACACGCCATCTCCCCAGTTCTCAATTTGTCCCCTTCCTTCTATCACAAGGAAACTCTTTTCAACCTTGGGGGTTGTGGAATGGTATGTTAGGTACATTTTTCTGACATCTCCCCATTGCCTTAGCGAGACCCTCCATGCTTCCATTCATTGGGGTGGTTGGTTTCTCAACCACCAAGCCTTTTCTCATTAATTGATTTTCCTTGGGACTAGGTTAAGGCTTATTATTCCAAATCAAATATTTCAACAAGGAGGATTGGGTCATCATAACATGATGAACCCCTCTCTATGTTCCCTCACTCTTTCCTTTAGTGGTATCATGGGTCAAGGATTCACCCCCAGAGTCAATTGCTGGTATTTTTCCAATAAATATAATTACAAAGCTTCTAGACCATGGACTGACACTCATTAATATGATTAATCATATATATAATCAAGGTTTATAAAATGGGTGTTACAATCCCCTCCCCATTCAAAGGAGCACCATCATCATTGTTCTTCTCGGAAATACCTGCCAGGAAATTACCCTTCAGATACTTCAACATCATCTTCTCCTTTTTTTTTCATAGTCTGGTCCTTTCCCAAACTCTTGGTATTAACACATGCCTACAACAATTTCAACAATAAATATATTATTAACAATTTCATGTATAAAAATTTCATTTATGTTCAAAATTCAATAGGAATTTTACATATCAACGCAATACTTATCTATGAAATTCATGGATCTGCATCCATATGGATATCTTCATTAACTTGACTCACTATTTCCTTGACATACCCATTGTGTGCATGATCCCAATACAACAAATTTCAAGAATAATTTAAGTCTCCTCTTCTTTGCGGTCACTCACCCTCTAGGATCAGGCTCACCCTCATGCATCCCCTTCTCTTCTATGCAGTCCCTTAGGTGATCCATCTTTCCTTCCAAGTAATTCTTGCACAAAAGGAGTTTTAAAGACTTCATTGAGTCTCACAGTCGAGGTGTCCCTATTACTTTCTCTTTCCGAAAGCATCCCTTCGGCCTGTGTCACCATGACACATCATTCTATGGGGATCATGGCTCATCAAAAGTTTCTCATGTCACTACAATAGACATTTTCCATATATTCCATGTTTTAAAACCATCATCCATCCTCCCCAGTTAGATCTTTCATCTCACATGTATTACATGCAAACAAGAATCGTGAGATACTATTAATTTCAAGTAAGATTTTTTAAATCTGTTACCCACAAATTTTCCAATTTCACATTTTCATTTTCCATATCTATTCCACACAAGAACCAAATTCCACTTGTATGAGACTACATTCTCATAAAAGTTTGGCTCTTTCATAACCAATAGGAAGTGGTCCCCGATACGGGCTTATTTTGTTTCCATATCTAAGACCTTCTTCCTGCAATTCAATATTCACACAGCCAAACAAACTATTAGTTTCTCATACAAATTAAATCATATTTATCAATTCAATGATATAAAGTGGTAACAAATATATCATTCCTTAGACATGCATCATTTCATCATACCAAACTTTTCCAAATATAATTCAAACATCAAATAAATTCAATCAATGTGTCAATGCCCATGGCCACATTCGCACACAATGGACCCTTGCATTGATTTCAGATTGGTTACTCTTCATATTAGGAATTCTACCATGGTGTGTTGGAACTAATCCAACCTCTCACCATATGGATCATCTATTCATATTCATCATTATGACAGGTTTGTGCTTCTTTCTTTAATTTGATCATGTCCTCAAATCAACATTCATTTTATGAAATTAAAATTTCATATAAATGCATTTAAGTATTCCTCCTTTATCGGTAACCGAGGTGAAAATCCTCATGATTACCCAATTCTCTCTTTACTATTCCACAACTCTTGTAGAATAATAGAATATCCTTCTTCCATAATACGCAGTCTTATACATGCATATTCTTGCAAACCTGTACTTTCTCAGTGCATACAACCAATTTTCTACTCATGAGCACTTTTGTTTACAATCATTCATGATTGGTCAATGAATTCATGCCACATATTTTCATGAACTTACTTGCAAGGATCTCAATCATCCTTGGATTATAAAGGCTCCTCCCTCTATCCTTCAGTTTCCTTTCCTGAATCATACCCTTCTTGGGTATCAATGGAATGCCACAACCACTCAAAATCACACACATATCAATAAGATAACAAAATATTTTAGAAGGGATTCTTACCCAATTACCTTCATGCCTCATGCCACATAGGCATGAACACGTTTATATCTATCCTAGTTGTCAGCATCCCTTTTTTACTTTACCTCATCGATAGTTCTTTATGGGGACTTCTAAAGTCCATACATTAATCCTTTTACCAACAAACTTCTTATATACTTCCTCTACTTGAGGTTTTCTGTTATTGGAAACTGTTCTTTCTTAACAACTCCAATTGTTTCCTGCAATATAACTTGCATATTTACATTAAAAATTATATAAGAAGTCATGTTAAATACAAATACATGTACCATATCATTCAAGTCAACAACAATTTCAAATATACCTCAACATATCCATATCCACTCTATCACATTGTACTCAATGTTTTTTGAGTGCCAACACAATCAAATTCTTAATTGTCTCTATGGTCATACAACCATTATTAGTATCATGTTTGAATTCATCCATAAAAAATTGTATATCGGTTTTCTCCTCTTAGAGAAACACAATAGGTAATAAGAAATGGGTTAAGGGACTCTTCCCTTTTTCCATATCCTTTACACAATAAAAAAATTTCAGTTCTACTAATCTATTTACAAGTCTTCACTTCCTTTGCATAACATGTATTTTAACCAAGCCTATTCACTTATTTATAGATTTATTTTGCAGTTGTACTTTTGAATTTCACAACTCAGTCTCATACATCAGAGTTTTTGAAGTGAGGAAAGTGTTCACATTTTCTCCTTCTTTTCTTCTGCAATCCATTCTCTTAGTGATTTGTCTGCTTTGTTTCTTGAGCAGTTTTAGCCAAGTTTCATCTTGACTTTTCTGGTTAACTCAACATGCCATAACAGATGGAATTTAGTTCATAAAATGATTATGAACCAGTTCACTCTGTACATTTCCCAAAAAGAAATCAGATTGGTCATCATTTGTTTGCATGTCTCTTATGCATGCATTATATTTTATTCATGTGTGATGTTTTAAAATGTAATACAAAATTCTTATACAAATAGATTTGCATCCCATTGCCTAATTCTCAGCAGTCATTGATGTTATGGCTATGTTATCTTGAAAGAATATTTTATTAGTTCCTTCCACGGGGAATTTATTCAATCAGGAAACCCTCTTGTTTCATATCCAATACCATATGCAATTATCCCAATTCAGATTTAACTTCAACTTTGTTACTTCAAGGATTCACCCAATATTCCATAAGGAGTATAAGTACACATTTTTATTTTTATTTTGACGATAACGTTTAGCGGATTTGTATTAAATGTGGCCTAGCCACTAATCAGTTACAAACTGGCAGGGCTTCACTGAGCTATTGCCTACATTAAGATGAGATGCTTTGCTGAAAATGCCAGGAGGACATAACACCCCCCAAACCATTCAGAAACCTGAAACCAAACTTATTTAAAGCCTTGGCTTCTATACAAAATTCCAAGATACTTGAAATGGCAGAAAATCCTACAGATCAAGGTGCTACAGATCAAGAAGCTAACTACTTTTTGGGGCCTTCCCCACATTCGATGTTTAATTTGGATAATTTTCCTTCAAGCTCACCGATTCTGTCCTCAAATTCATCCTGGGGGATTTTCAGCTCCTGGTGAAGCTTGTCTAGCTCCTCAGAGAATCCGATTTTGACTGTGGTAAGGTCCTGCTCTAGTTGTTCAAGTCGCCTTCCTGCTTCTATGTCAAGGTTCTCCAGAAAGTCAAGTTGGAACTGGAGTGATTGCTTCAGTTTCTCCAGTGTGTCGTCAAGCTACTTCAGGCGCTCCTCTACTGTTAGATTCTGACTGGAGCTCGCAACCATTTCTTCTCCTCTTGCTCCTGCTCTCTGAAAATTCTTCTTCTGCTCTCTTCGTGCCTGAGTATGGATCTGCTCCTGGACTGAGAGCGCGAGCGGATTTATGCTTGTTCTCCTTCCTTTCATCATTCTTCCTTCAATGCAGACCCCGAGAGGTATGGGGGCGATCTTGCTGCCTGCAGTTTGCATGTGAGTGGATTTTCTCGTCTCCCTCTGCCCGATTTGCTCAGTCGCACGTACCATCATTAGGTTCTGGCACTGTCTTTTCCTGTCCCCTCCTTGTCACTTGCCTGGGTTTCCTGCTGAGCGTGAGGTCGGGTCATGGGAGATCCACCATGGAGTGCTGGTCATTTGTAACCGATCGTCCTTGGGCCAGCGCAGCTCCCCTGTTTGCTTCTTCGTCCGCATCTTGGTTCAACGCCCTTAGAACATGAAACACTTGGAATGAGTCGAGTCCTTTAAGGAGCAAATGAATTCTGGCCAGCAAGATATTGATTTTTTCACTTTGGGTTTCTTTAGAGAGAGCTATAGCTCGGATTAAAAGGTGGGAGTCACCTATGATAACCAAGTTTCGGATTCCATTGCTTTTGGAATGGTACATGCCTTTCCAAAGTGCCATTGCTTCTGCAAGGTTGTTGGTGGCGATGCCCAGACCAAACGCATAACGCACCATGACTTCTGCATTTGGCTTCATTATTAAGCCTCCCCCACCTGCTTGACCTGGATTTCCCTTTGAGGCTCCATCAAAGGACAGAATGTGGAGTTCCTTTTCTCTTTTCCAGTTGTCGAAATCGCTCTTTTCCTTCCTGAATTCCCAATATTCTTGGGTAGTGGCTTTGGTTTTGCTCCCAATTTGTTGTTGAATTTGGAATTGGTCTCTCTAGAGCTCTTCTTGCTTTTCCATCTCCCTGCTGTAATTAGGTTGCCGACAGGTGCTAGCCCATTCACCAAGAAGAGATCTGATCCTTGCGCTTACTATGGGGGCCCTCCTTTCCTTTTCTCGAAAAATTCTGTTGTTTCTCTCCAACCAAATCCCCCAAAGGATGAATCTTGGGAGAGCTTGCCAAAGCCTTGAGGCAGCGCTTTGCTTCTTTGGCTGGAACGGGTAAAGATTTCTCCAGCAAAGGAGGAGGGAGTGGATGTCTTGGGGGAGGGGGAGTTCATTTTGCAAACCTACAGCCAGCTTCCAAACTTCTCTTGAGTAGTTACAGTTAAGGAGGAGGTGGTCATAGGTTTCCTCAGCTTGCTGACACAAGGGGCACCTGAAGGGGCCTTCCCAACCTTTATTTTGGAGGTTTTCCCATGTTTGTATACTACTATGGCTGAGAGTCCAAAGGAACAGGTCTACTTTGGGGATGTTTTTTTGTGTTCCAGATGGATTTCCATAAAGAGGGGTTGGGTGGGACATGAGGGATGTTTTGGAAGGTAGAGTATCCCAGTGAGGTGGAATAAGGTTTAGCATTTATTCCCCAACCTCGCGCGTCTTTCCCTTTTTTCCTTAGGGGGGATTTCCCCTGCAGGCTGAGTTTTAGAGAACACCACTCAAATTCTAAGTCCAGGGGCAGGTTTCTCACTGTCCATCCTTGCCACGGTTTGTGTCTTCCCATCCCCCATTTAGAGATGTCGAAGAGCGTTCTCAAATTTTTCCCATCCATCCAAGTTTTTAGACGTTGAAGATTCTGGTTCAGCTCCAAAGGTGGGTCACCGAGAATGGAGTCTTCCCAGATTTTAATTTGTTTCCCATTTCCCGGCACCCAGGTCAGGTGGGGAATGAAATGATCAATGGCTTTCCTACAGAGATTGAAGATTGGGGACCCCTTGGGTTCTATGGGGGGGTTTTCCACGCATCTCTTCCTTGTGCCTCTGAAATATTTCTTCCACAAGGCTTCCTTGCACCACGCTGTGTCCCCGCTGACTATGTACCATAGCAGTTTTTCCCCTAGGGCCAGATTTTGGACCTTAGTGTTTTTGAGGCTAAGTCCTCCTTCCAGAAGGGGTTTCGAGACTTTATCCCAGTTTATTAGGTGGGATCTTCTGCCTGTCTTCCTGCCCCCTTCCCACAAAAAACTTCTCTGCAAAGCTTCCATTTGTTTAATTGTGGTGCCGGGGGCTAACAACAAAGAGTTTTGATAAATGGGTACACTTGCCAGGACGGATTTGATGAGTACTATCCTCCCTGCTAAGCTTAGCCAATTGGCGCTCCAAGAGGAAATTCTCTTCTTAAGTTTGTCTATTAGGTGGTTCCAATAGGATGTCCTTGGATTCGTCTTGGAGATAGGGATTCCCAGGTAGATGAAAGTTTCCCAATTCGTATGCCCTTCCATCCCCAAAATTCTAGAAATTTCCAGCATCTCATTGGGTGTAATGTTCCAGCTGTAAATTTTTCTTTTTGTCTGACTTATCTCGCTTCCTGACACTGCAGCATAGGCGTCCAGCTCCTCTTTGTATCTGCTTGCTACTAATCGACTTGCCCCTCCCAGGAACAAGGTATCATCAGCAAATTGCGTGTGGTTGATTTCCTTCATGCCTTGGGCTATCCTTAAACTTTTGAGGTTGCTGCAGATTCTGGCATTTTCCAGTTGGTAGCTTAGGACTGAGGCTTGAATTGCATATAGTAGGGGCGATAGAGGAAAGCCCTGTCTTAAGCCTCTAGACACTTTGAAGAAGATTGTCACTCTTCCATTTACCATGGGGGCTATCCATGGCGATCCTATGCAGGCTCTTATCCAATTCACAAAGGATTCGTCAAATCCGAAATTCTTCATTACCTCAAAAAGGAAATTATGATTAACTCTGTCAAAAGCATTTGCAAGGTCCAGTTTAATAATCATACCTTTATCCTTCCTGCGTAGGCTTGAATGAAGAGATTCTTGCATTAGGATTATGTTGTCTACTATTTGCCTGCCTTTTATGAATCCTCCTTGGTTCTTCGGCACTATGAGCGATAGAACGTCCTTCAATCTGTTTGCAATTACCTTAGTGAGAATTTTATAGCTCATGTTACAGAGGGAGATCGGTCTGAAGCGACTGAAGGAGAGCGCTCCTTTCTCTTTGGGAATGAGTGCCAGGAAGGCTAAATTTGTGCTTCCTCCCAGCTTGTTGCTTGCCTGTGATTTCTTAATCATTTTGGTTAGGTCTGACTTGATTGTTTCCCAACAATGCTAGAAGAATCTCGCTGTAAAACCATCTGGGCCCAAAGCTTTGTCCGGGTGCATTTGTTCGAGTGCCTCTTTGATTTCTTGCTGTGAGACTTCCTTCAGAAGTTTGCGATTAATGTCATTTTTTATTAGCTTTGGAACAATTGATAATGGGTACAAATGGGGAGTTATGGTTGTCCTTCCATTTTCTGTGTAGAGAGTTTTGAAGGTCTTGAAGGCTGCCTTTCTGATGTCCTCCGGTTCAGAAATTGTAGTGTTTTGGATTTGGATTTATGTCACAGCCTTGAAAAGCTTCCTTGCTTCCGCTTTCTTATGGAAGTAACTCGTGTTTTTGTCCCCCTCCTTCAGCCAGAGGCTTCGAGACTTCTGTCTCCAGTAACTTTCCTCATCTCTGCAAGATTTGTACCATTGCCTTTGGAGTTGCTCCTCCTTGAGTATGTCCTGTTGTGTAATCTCCTTGTTTTCCAGGGCGAGCTGGTGGTTTTCTAGCTGCCTTTGAGCTTCCAGGCGTAAGGTGATTGGGTCGGATTGATTTTTTGCCCAACCTTTTAGCTCGGCCTTGAGTCTTCACAACTTTTCTTCCCAGACATAAAACACAGATCCCTTAACTTTGCTAGTCCATACCTTGGAGACTCTGCTCATAAAATCTTTATCTTGTATCCATGCTGAGTTGAATCTGAAGGGGATGGGCCCCTAGCCTTACGTTTTCCTAATCTCTAGGCTGATTGGATTATGATCAGAGGTGCTATGGGGGAGAATTTCTGAGGAGGTTGTGAGTCCTAGCGTCAAGAATGAGCTCTGTACAGGGAATCTGTCCAAACAGGCTGCTATGTGCCCCGGGCCTACCCTTTTGTTGGTCCAGGTATAGCGCCCTCTTGAAGGTTTGATGTCCAATAGGTCCCATGCTGAGATCAGATCCTCCACCCACTCTCTGGCTGGGTCCCTTACAATGGACCCCCCTCGTTTCTCTTCTTGGGCTAGAGTTACGTTTAAATCCCCCCCTAGAATAATATTTTCCAGCTCATTATCTGTTAGGTAGTCTTGAAGAGATTGCCAACAGAGTTTTTTCTCTTCAATGTGTTGTGGGACATAAATATTAAAGAGAATTACCGTTTGTCCTGATTCCTTGTGGAGCAGTTGGGTGAATATCTAGTGCATGCAGAGGTCAGAGCGGGTTAGTTCTATTTTGGAGTCGTTCCACAAAGTGCAGAGTCCTCTTGATGCGCCTCTAGCGTTGTCGGCTAAACCCTGGCTGCTTCTCCAAACATTTTTTAGAACTTTTAATGAGTCATGCTGACTCATCTTGGTTTCCTGGATAAGTAGGATGTTCGTTCTCATTGCTTTGATTATATCCCTGAGAGATTCTTCCTTCTTTTTGCTGCCGAGACCCCTATAGTTCCAGGATGTTAACTTCATTGATTATTTGGAGGGGGAGAGTGACCTCCTTGGGAGGCCTTAGTCAGCTTCCTGGTTTGCCGTACTCCGATTAGTTGCTTGATGGTTGGTTGAGATCCTTTGAGGACGTCCTTGTATGTTTCCTAGTCCCTTTCCACCTTTTTGGACTTCCTACCTCTGCCTGGTCGTTTTGGAGTGTCCTAGGCTTCACTCATTCCATTGGTTTCGTTCCTTGACGATATCTATCCCTCCTCGATGCCCTGATCCGCCCCATGCCTTGGGGGGGAGGTCTCTCCCTCCTCTATGCCTTGAACCACCCCATTCTCCGTTCCCTCTGCTGCTTTTGAAGTTCCTCCGGCTTCCTGGATTTGAACGCCTCTTCCCTCTTTGCCTTGGCCATTGTTGCTTGGAACCTCCGTTTCACCTTCGTTTTCCAGCTCTTTGAAACTATTTGTCGTCTCTTGATTCCATGGATTTCCTTGGGCCGGTGGTGGGTTGTTTCTTCGTGGGCCTTTGGACTTCGATCTTCCTTTCCGAGGTTTCTTCCATCCCTCCTCCCCTTCTTTCCCTTGTGGCGTTTTTGGGTAGTTCCTCTGGAAATGTCCATATTCATGACATCCTCTGCATTTAAATGGTAGTTGTTCATAGTCCAGTTTTTGCAGGTGGTGCCACTCCCCCACCTTTAGTTTTACCACTTCCGGCAGGCCTACTTCCAGGTCAACTTCCACGCAAATTCTGGCACAGGAATATTGATCTTTTGGGTCGGCTTTGTCAATGTAATGGCCTAGTCCATTCCCGATGGCTTGCAGCGATGAGGAATTCCAGCAGTGGATTGGTAGGTTTGGGAGTCTGACCCAGACTGGGACGTCTTTTGGCACTTTCGAGGCCAGATCGAAGTTGGGAGTCCAACGATTCAGATAAAGGCCCTGCGCGCCCATGAAAAATGGCCCGTTCCTAAAGATTAAGTCCCGGTCCTCCTGGGAGATGAACTCGAAGATGAAATATCCCCTTCCAACGGCGTAGCAGGTTATACTGTTTTTTATTAATGGCCTCCAGTTTCTTTGGATCCAGTTGTTTGTTTTACTGGTTGAGGGCCAGAGCCCCATGAACTGACCTACCAGACCTCTCTCTGATAAGGAGATTGCTACTTTCATTGGCTGTTCTGGGGGAAGATTTATTTCCGGTACGTCCTCCAGTCTTCTGACAAAGCTTGATGGATCACCTTGGATCTCTTTCTTCCTATAGGCCGTGACTAGTTTGTTGAAGGACGCAAAGGGGGAGGGAGGGGGCGGCGGCTCCCCTCCGTTCTGGCTCGTCATGGTAGGTGGCACGAATCCTAGCTCAGTTTTTTACCTCCGCGCGCATTCAAAGCGTTTCCCCTACCAGTCACGTTATTCTTTTTTTAGTTGGGATAAGTACACATTTTTATTATGCATTTCAGAAATTTCATTTAATTAGGTATATTTATGTTAACAACTTTCTTTCAATTTGTGCTTCCGTGCACTTAATAACATGTGTTATAATGTTGTGTGTGTCTACCACTGACACACTTCACATTTTTCCATGCATCTCTATTCTTAAAATTATTTTAACTCATGGTTATTTACAATCATACTCATTGTTGGAGCGTAGTTATAAGACCCTAGGTTCAAGTTATTCAACCAAAAAAACTATTAGATACTGGCCCTTTCGACATCACCTGCATGCAAGTGAAGTATAACCTAAGGAATCTATTGGGGCTGCAGGAACCGAGTTTCGAGACGGATGAGGGGATGTGAGGCTATCGTCATAACTATCAATACTTATTCACCCTCTGTCCATTATCTTTATTTAACATCCTCTTATCTATTAAAAACCCTACGTGTGACTTCCATTAACTAATAATCATTACTTTTACCATAACAAATGTGTAACATTAACCCATCCAATATTCTTCAATACCATAATCCCTAGTGTGCAGAAATAGTATAATATAGGTCATGATGTAACCAAGTCACCGGATCATTCATTATTATTACACATCTATCATATGTTAAACATATCTATACTAATCATGCATAAACTTAAAATCCATGAATAATCACATCAACAAATAGAGTAAACACATGATTTTAACGTGGTTCACCCAATCCTTGGTCTACATCCACAACGGTTGGCTTCTTATAATAGTCTTCATGTAATAATCATCTCAGGCATGTGCATTGTGCTTACAAAAGATACAACATAGTATAAAACCAAAAACTTCCTAGTCTCTCTGTAGTGCAAGACTATCTTTGCATAAAATCTCTTCATCAATTATGAGCAACTTGATCTCTTACTGTCATCCTAATTGCTTCCTATAATCCAACCCAATATTCCCCAAACCTTTACATATTTATAGATATAATTAGGGATAAAAACCCTAGTAACAACTTATCCCAAAACCATATTGGGCTATAATCATTTTTCCTACTTTAGCGTCGCTCTACTACGTTCCTCAATTTTATGATGAACTATTGATTTTCCTTGATTTTATGTTGAACTGTTGCTTTTCCATGCTGTTGTGTTGAACTGCGCTAAATTGTGTGTGCACTGGTCCCACCTTTTACTCTTTCCTAAGTTATGGCGTAGTTCCAAAAACTTAGTTATTCTCATCCAAAATGCCTATCCAACAGGCCCCCAACACTCACCTGTGGCTCATCCCAAGCCACTTAAGCCTTTTTCAACTTCTCCTCAAATTTTTCAAAAATATCCTTTTCCATATTGGTCTTCTCCTTGAACTTTGTTTCATTTTCCAAAAAAAATTGTACTTATTCTGCAGTTATATGAGTATGTTGTTTCTCTTTACCTTGCTCCATTGCTTGTTTGATCTTGTGTTTCACTTTTGATATTGCATGCAAGCTTGTTGCTAACCTCTTAGTTGGTTCATCCTAGCATATAGTTTCTTACTCTCTTGCATAGTAGTCATATTCTTGGATGGTGGAAAATTTCTAATGATTTCCTTGATCTTCTGATCCTTCCCTTGTGCAGTTTCAAGATTTTGTTCAATACTTTGTAATTCGGCATCCTGCGACAACTAATTCCAGAATTTTGTGTTGTCTTTGTACAACTTAACACATTTTTCTTCCAAAGTCCCGATACCTTCCACTGTGGTGTTTACTATCTTCTCCCTTTGGTATCTTTCTTCTGGAGGTGTGCTTGGTGTCATTTGTGTTTCTAACTCAAAAACAATTTCTCGGAAGCCCTGGATGGCTTCGATGATATTCACTACATGATATTCCAATGGAGTATCCACCTCCATTTGTACCTTTGAGATTTCTTTTCAAACCTTGACAAATGCTTGCTTCACCTGTTCGACCTTCTGTGTAGCTTTTCAATTTGTTCGTTTGTTTTGTCGTACAATATTTTATTATGCGCCCAATTCAGTTCCTCTGCACAATGCTTTATCAACACATAACTCACTTCTTCCATGCACTTACTCTTTCCTTATGTGTATCTTTCTTCCTAGTTGTTCTCGTTTGTGACATTCTCCTGTTTATTTCTTTCTCTAAACTCCCTTAACTTATTGACCCTTGAATAACACTTCAACTTTTTGTTTCTGTTTCTTTTTCTTTTTCCACTTTTTATTTTCTTTTTCTTTTTCTTACTATAATACATTACTATGGTACATGCGTTCATGCATAGGTTAGTCTAATGCATGAACTATCGGTCGTCCCTATAAAGTTACATCTGACTCCCATTCACTAGTCCTCCCAATACTTCATCATTCAAAATTTATAGCTGCACAGTGCCTGCTTCTGTCACATACTTGATCACATATGGACCTAACCAAAATATCCTAAACATCCTTGGGTGTTGCATGAAATTTTTTTCGTATAGCAACACTAAGTGATCCGGATTATTTTCGGCACGAAATGAGAGCGGAGATATAATAAAGAAATGCACAGAGATATTGTAGATATTCAATAATAGAACATAAATGTATCAGAGATGCAACCATAAACACAGATATACAGTAATACACGATTTCTATTAATCAAAGAAATGTACAGAGACTGTAAAAATACAGAGTGAAAGACTCGCTAGAATGGTGGCAGCTTATCTCTGAGAAGAGANCATACGATCTTCGTTTTAGGCGTGTGATAGCTTGTTGGAAAGGTATCGTCGAGGAGATTCATTTTGGGGCCTCAATAATGCCTTCGGAAATCATTGAGAACCTCAATCTTGAAAAAACTTCATTTAGGCCCTCAAAATGGCCCCGGAAGTGAAAACCTGCTAAAAATAGTAAATTGCCAAAATGGCCAGAAAACTGTTTTGAGCCATTTGGAAAAGGTGGGTGGCCTCCGATATCCACCTGGATCACTAAGTCTCCTACTGGAAACGTTTTATGTTTAATATGTCCATCATGGCATTCTTTTTCTCTTTCCTTTTGGACTTGTTGATGGAATCCTGCTACAAATCAATCTTCCTCGAGCTGTAACAACCATGACAACATTTCCTCTACTGCACCAGAGTCTAAAAGATCAGAAATTGTTGTAACACGTAAGATCGACACAATAAATTCCATTGGAATTACTACTTCTTTCCCATATACCAACCTAAAAGGTTTTTGTCTATCCCTTCAACATTTTGCTTGTATTCATATATGCCCATAATACCGTGGGGATCCACAAGTCCCAATAATCCCTTTCTATGTTGCAGATATTTGTTAGAGAATTCTCTAAAATTTTATTGAATTCTTCTATTGTCCCATTTTCCCGAGGGTGATACAATGTTCTCCTATGATGGTGAATTTGAAACTCCTCAGTCAATGCTGTAATTGTTTTATTTAGGATGTGTGCACCTTGATCACTCAATAAAATGTGTGGGAAGCCAAATATTGTAACAACATTATTAGAAAAAAAACCTGCAACAATCTTTGCGCTGTAGTTTGTGACCGGAGTTGCTTATGCCCATCTAGTTAAATAATTTGTCGTAGTGATTATATACCTCGCTCCTAATCTCTAGCTGGTGGATTAATCGGTCCAATGAATTCTATTGCCCATTTATCAAAACTCCGCAATGTAACCTGTGAATGCAAGGGAATATCATCCCTTCTGGATGGATTTCCAACCCTTTGAAAAAACTCACATGCATGGCGATATTCTTTAGCATCTTTGTGAAGTGTGGGCCAGCAGAGCCCTGCACACAAAATATTTTGTGCTATTTATTTACCTGCGTAGTGTCCTCATGTAATACCTTCATGTACTTCTGATAGTATCATTGGTCTTTAATGATCTAACACATATCATGTTAATATCCCATCTACACCTAACTTATATAAGTTTCCTACAATTAGCCGATAGTCCACTGCGTTAACCACTAATTGTTTCTTTTGTGCAACTGTCATGTCCGATGGAGACATTCATGTACTTAATAATTACACAATGTCTTTGAGGTAGTCATCCACAATTTAAACTGCAAATAAATGTACATCCGATAAATTATCATATAGGTTCCTGGCATCTTCTCCTGATAGAATGCGTGATAAGTGATCTGGTCCTGCATTCAATTTTCTTGGCTTAATGATGACCTCAAAGTCATATTCTTGGAACAAAAGTAGCCATCTACAAATTCTACCCCCCAAAATTGTATTGTTCACTAGATATCAGAGTGTAGAGTGCTCTATATACATCTTGAAATGGGACCCCAACAAATAGTGTCTGAACTTCTGCAAGGCATAAACCATTTCCAAGCCTTCCCTTTCTGTCGTTGTGTAATTCTTATCATCAATGGACAACTTCTTGCTGGAAAATTTAATTGGATGATCTAACTCTCCCTCTCTTGGTTGTGCTAACACTATGTTGAGCACTATTGATGATGTGTCCACATGAACATGAAACACTTTCTGCCAATCCAGGAACACCATAATGGGCACARTTACTAACTTTTGTTTCAATACGTCCAAACCCTTCTTACATTCTACATTCCAATGAAACTTGGATTCTTTCTTCAATAACTTATCCATTGGAGTTGTAATATGTGCATAACCCTTAATAAATTTCCTGTAATATCCGATATGACCCAAATTTGTTCTCAACCATCTCATTGATTCAGGTGGTGGAAAATTAAAAATCATTGCTATCTTGGTAGGATCAACTAAAAAACCCTGATTTCATACCACATGACCTAACCATATCCCAAATGGTGCACAAAAACCACATTTAATCAAATTCAATGAAATCTGATATTGTCTACATCTATCAAGCATCAACCTTAGATTTTATGTGTGATCTTTCAATAGGCTAAAGATAGTCCAATCATCTAAGTACACTTCAAGGAACTTATGAATAAACTCCTTAAAGGTTGTGACAACTACTCTAGAAAACACAGTAGGTGCATTCTTTAACCCAAATGACATCATTGTGTACTGGTAGATTCCCCATTCTATCTCAAATGTCATCTTATGTATGTCTTCTGGTGCAATCTTTATCTGATGGTGTCCTGAAAAGCCACCAGTGAACGATTGGGCCTCTTTCCATTCTACATTTTCTAATACTTCATCTATAAAGGGGGTTAGTAACGGGTTATCAAAACAAGCATCATTCAACTTCCTTAGGTCTACACAAATTCTAATACCCCCTATTTTCTTATCTTGAACCACCATTGGACTTATCCATTTGGATTCTGCGATGGGTTGAATTATACCAGCTTCTATCATTCTATCAAGCTCTACTTTCACTTTTTCCTTATACTTCGCTTCAATCTATAAGGTATCTATCTTACATGATTAATATATAGTCTTAATGGGATATTCATCTCTCCCAATTATTCAGTTATTCCCTTCATCTCTAAAAAGGTTGTCGGAAAGATATCATGATACTCACGCAATAGGTCTGCAATCTTTCCCAAAGTCTCATCATTTTGATAATCACCAATGTTTTTAAACTTCAGTTTCTCCTTCATGCCAATGTTCACTTTGTGCACTGCTAAGGGATTCACATATGCATCAGATTCAAGTGTTGTACCTACTATGTCTTTCTCCCCTTTAGTCTCTAGTACCTTCACATTTCTTGGTTCTTCCTCAGTAACATTATAATATTTTGACAGTTCATGGATTGTTGCAGACTCTCTATGCACACTACATGTAGGTACTATTTCTACTTGACCTTATTCCATAAAGTTTTTACCTCCAATGACTCGTAAAGATACATCTACTAAAGGTGAATCAACTTCAAATTAAATTTTACCTTAAATTTTTGGGTGAGCTCTTCCTAGTCCATTTTTCCTTTGTGCACTTCTTTCTCTAAATACTAGTTCCTGGGAAATTTCTCCAGCGTATTTATGAACCTATGCATCCATTCTTGCTTCAACACTTTCCTTCAAGTTATAATACATCGTGAAATATGATCCTTCAGATCGCTCATACCCGTATACTTGTGCATAATGTATTTTGTTCCAAAATTGATCTGCAATAGCCTTTTACAATGTTACCAATCCTCTATCCCTTGTGGGTTTCCCACCATCCCACTGAAGTTTCTCTCAATGCAAAATATAATGCTAACAACCTTTTGTATTTAGGTATCTGCAGCTCAAATTCATTGGAAAAATAACTTACCTAAGTTAATCCCTCAAACTTTGGTGTATCACATACCTTTGTTCTAATCCAGTGCAAAGAGTGAGTAATGCAAGCACACCTTTTGGTAAACACTTCATTCAATTGATGTTTCTAGTGCTCAAATCATTCCTTTGAGTTTCATGTACAATAGCTTATGCTTATCCAACTAAGTGCACCATCTGTAGTGGGATTGATATAGTCATCCATGCACGTTGTCATATTATATAAGCTATCAATTTCCTTTCTCACAGGGTCCAGATATCTTCTTGCCTCCATAGGGTCTAATGGTGCAGTGAACTTTAAGACCCATATTTCAAAAATCATCTCTCTTTTCTTCAATTCAATAATCAATTGATTGTTGAAGGCCCAATATAGTCCAAGCAAAGTTGGATATGGTTGAATATTATCCACAATCTCAATAACCTCAAAGTTAGCTACACTACACACTCCATCTATATTAACAAGTACTCCTTCTAATCTCTCAATCGATATTATCTTATGTTGGTTATCCAACCTCAACTGAACAATTTACCAAACTATCTTTGGTTTCCCCATCATCTCTCACATATGTCTTGGAAGAACATTGACATCTAATCTCAAATATAAGATGAAATTTTCCATGTCATATTCTCCAACCTGCACATTTAGTTTGAACTCTCCTCTTGTCCTATTTTTACGCAATACCAGATTCACTACCCTCTACATGGTAGGAACTTCACTTTCTTGTGACCAATGACCAATCATTCCATGCAATGCATTCAACACAGTTTCATCTTTCATCAATTCTAAACAAATCTTCAGGAGTTTTTTCAAAGTACTTATTAGTTGAAGTGACCTTTTCTGGATATCACGATTATAGACCGAAGGCATATCAACCACAAGAGGTGCATATGATCTTGTTTCTATCCAATGTGATCCCAATATCCCCTTCCTTTTGTGATGATACATCTCTTTTTCTTGTTGTGGTTCAAATGTCGACATAGGTTCGGCTAATTTCCTCATCCATTTATCCATCTGTGTCCCTTTATGATCCCTTTTCCTAGCTCCTCCACATGTGAAAATGAATATTTTAGGTCCTTCATCGCGCTTCTCTGCTAATATATTTTGTACATTCTGATTTAGATTCTAGTTATGATTCCCTCTGGCCTGCCACTTTGCAAGTAATTGCGAGCAACATTCTATCGCATGATTTAGTTCCCTACAATACGTGCAAGTTGTACAAGGATTCTGGTAATCATGAGCTAAGTGTCTTGGTTGATTACAATTGTAGCAGATTATTGGTCCTCTACCTCATCTACTAAATCCCCCTCTGCCTCAACCTATGCCAAATCCTCCTCATTCTCTTGGAATAAATCCTCTCTGACTGTTATACTGTGGAATGCCTCCTTTTGTCGTGGTATTTTCCTTCTAAATTATATACATATCTGAATTGTTCTCTCTCATTAGGTGAAATGCATGACAATCCTTCTCCCCGTGCCCTACTAACTTGAAAAAGTTACAAAATAAATTATGGGGTGTATTCTGGTATTTCTGCAGCAGTGGAAAATCATGCAGATGATGTCCCCATTTCTTGCATATTTCATAGTACCCTCCTCTTGGTAATGGATTTGGTGCTCCAATCTCCAAATACTACACAATTGTTGGGCACTTGTCCTTATGGTGGCCTTCAGTCCTACACGTGATACACCAAACTTTTTCCCTCTTCTCCTTTCCTTTCATAGTATTTTATAATTGGATTGTCAAGGAAACTAACTGTGTCTAAATTTGAGCCATCCCCTTGCCATATCCTATGGGAGATGCTTCCATATTCATCACAATATCTAAAGCTTCAAGCTGAGATTCAACCTTATGTTGTATCAATAGGAAATAAATGTATGGTAATAGTCCCGCAATAAAACATTCTCTGTGTTGTTGATTCGGAATTTGGAATGTCAATCTACCCATAAAATCCTTAAATATTTGATCATAGTCCCAAACTGAATCAATATGCACTTTTTTTTATTTCCTTCAACTCTTTAATGTATTGTGACTTAGATTCCATCTTCTTAAACTCTTTCAATAACGCTTATCGAATTTCTTCCAATGTCCTTACTTGACTCATTGGTGTAGTACTTTGTAGTTTCATGTACCAGACTAATGTCCAGCCAATAAACATTGTTGCCAACTACACAATATTTTTGTCCTCATCCCGAACATTCTTCATAGTCTAAATTGCCTCACATACAAATAGATGTTGTTCTAGGTCCTCCGACCCAACTCGTTGGAACTCAAAAATTCTCAAGGTATTGTCTACCCTTACGATAGTATTTTGCATAGTTCCTCCCCCTGGTGTTGTTGGTGTACTCTGATTTGATGCATTTCTTCCACTTCTTTGGGTACTACTATTCTGACTTCCTCTACTAACTATAAGTTCTTTTGACAATCCTTCAAAGGTTATCTCATTTCTAGGTGACGCACATGGGGTCATGGGTTTGATGCAGGATCCAGTCTCAGTAGGACTTAATGACTCTTATATTATAGTACTGAGCTAAGGATCATCTCCCTCTCCTTTTGTTCCTAGTATTTCTACAATATGGACAATTTTGTAGGGTTCTCTCCTCTCATACTCACTGCGCAACTCCCCTTTATCAGCCCCAGTTTTCAACCTCTTGTATTTTCGTTCATTGCACAATACTACAAGTTTATCTTACTATTATTATACACCATATTCATTTCTCTACATCCTTAGTACCTCCCTTCCTTATTCATTTCTTTCTTCATTCCTTCTTACCTTCATACCATCCCCTAGTCAACCCCCAATTCCCCTATGTGCGCAAATCCCCCTAGAAATCATATTCCATCTTCATCACAGATTTGTCACACAACATCTTTTTCCAGGTACCCAATGCTTTCAGAAACCTTCTGTTGGTTATTTATTCTTATCTAAGTTTATATATTTATCTTGAGTGACCCAGGGTTCATGTGTTCTTGGGTTCTAACAAAACCTCTAAAACTATCATCCCTCCTAGTAAACCAAAAGGCAACGCAGTGCACAGAGTGCACTGCGTAGTCTCACCCGATATAGTCTTAATGGGTGGCTGCAATACTCATGTGTTTGCAGCCTAGTATTGACTAGGGATCTAAGAAATGTGTATTAAAGGTCCTACTTAACTTATCAATGCATTAAACTATTATGCATGAAATATAATCGACTCATTTGTTCAGTAAAGCAACAACTATTGAAGATATTAAAGAAACACATGCATTCAATCACATAACATGGGTTTTACCATGGTTCACAACCCCTGGTCTACGTCCACAAAGATATGGATCTTATCTCTTTTATTATATTAGTTCCAAAAACTATAGTGTTGCATGCTTTACAACTCTCCTCAGTCGGGTCAAGATCTGTTATGAGGCGGACTAGATCGCACCCGTCTCCTCAGTCTACGATATAAACCTCAAGATATACCCTCCTTATTCCTCTCCATCTCAACAAATTATAAAGTTAGGTCATATAGAAAAATATTACCTCTCATCCACCTCTAACTCTACTCATCCTCCTTTCTATGAGACGTAGGTATCTACATTTATACGTTTCTGGATCGCCATCCATTACAATGTATTGAAAAAACCCTAACCCTAATGTCATTAGGTATTCCATGCATGCGCATGTGCTACTCTTCCTTCTAGTTGTCTCTTTCCTTGTGTGTGCCTTCTTTCCCAAAATAACCTTTCTTTCCACTTTTTCCTGCTTCCAGCAAGCCCCCAACACTGACATGTGGCTCATCCCAAGCCACCTATCCTTTGTGAGCTTTTTCGATCTCTCTGGTGATCACCTGGAACTTCTCCCTGAGTTTCGCTACTTGTGTTTGAGCCCACATGATATTATCCTTGAGTGTGTCTACTGTTTACGCCGCTATATCGTCACTAATCAACCCTACACACTCTTCTTGGGTATGTGCCATATATTTTTTGGCTTCCTCTACCCATGCAATGACCTCTGCCACTTGCTCCTGGAGCATTTCCATTTGATCCTGGCATTCAGTTTTCTGCATCTGCGCAATGGTGATTTCTTCCTATAGTTTCTTCATATCATGTTCCCCTTTGATGTGCTTCATGATGGACATTTTCTTTTGCCTCTGCTTGAGGTTCTGGATAGTTGCGCTTATCCTTTCTTCTTCCTTGTCCCATTGTTGGACCTGTTGATCCTCTTCCATCTTCGTCCAGAGATGTGCTTCTTTGTCAAAAAAGTTGGTTGCTACGTTGACCTATTACTCTATCTCTTGTTGCTGATTTGTTTCCTCTTGATTCGTTTGCTTCCTTACCTCCGGTAGAGTGGTAGGTGTGAGCTGCTCAAAGAGATTCTCGATCTCTTGTTGATATTGATCGATTGCCTGAGCAATATGATCAATATTCTCTGTTGTTGTGGGTTCGGTCCTCTGCGCGGTCTTTGGAATCTTCTGATAAGTTCCAACCACTTTTTGTTCCAATCCATTCCCTCTCCTCTTGGGTTTTGAGCTTAGCCTACTCATATATCAATTCCAACGCGTCCTGTTTATCCATTAACTACTCTAATTTGACTATGTATGTGCATGCGCGAGACTATACCTCCTATGTAACACTAACCTGTAATTTATGTAGAGCCTTGGATGGTATCCATGATAATACCAATTGGAGTTGAGCTAAGTCCTTTAGGGGTGTCTATCCCATGATCTCGTCTATGCGCAACATTCTGGGTGTAATGTGGAATGTTGCAGTTAGTTGTGGTATTGTGTGGACTGTATCTCGCTCACTTTTGTCAGGTTCTTCTCTTGTCTATGATGTTGAAGGCCATGTTCCTATGATGTTGCCCATTGCCTGTGCTTTCCCAATCTACTTGAGGATCTATCGTATATCTTCTAGCTCCTCTTGAATTTTGTCTCTATGGTGCACAACATTCTCAAAATACTCGGATGTATGATCTTGAACCATTTGGGCTATCATGTCTGCATCATCCTTAGTAATCATGTACTCTAGAGGTGTTCTATGCACCTTCATCTTCTTGCGTGCACCCCCATCTGAGTAGTTGGCCAGTTAGTCGTGCATGGTTCTTGTGGATTGGGACTTGGTGTCATCCCCTGCATTGCCTCGGCCTATTTTTGCTATACTTGGGGTGGCTGCATATTATTCTTCTTCCCCTTCTGGGTTCCCATCTTTGATGTCCCTTCCTTTGTCTGATTTGTTTTGGTCTAGCCCATCCTTGGTTTCTTGGGCACTGGGACTTCCCGAGGCTATGTCTCTCCCTGCCCTGCCTCCTCAACATTTGTATGTTCCTACCTTACCTCCTCTTCCTATGTTCTTGTAGGTACATCTTAAGTAAGGACTGGTATCCTCCAGTCGTCTTCCCAATCCTTGATAGCCATTTTTATGTCACCCTCTATGATGCAATAACGCAGTTGCATCCACTTCTTATTGGTGTCCTTTCGCGTCTAGATCCACATCGCATGTCGAGTGGCCTTGAAGTTAGCCATGTCCCGATAGTATGCAACAACCTATGGTGTTATTCTCTAGAGGTTGGCGATGTTCTCCTATAGTTCGTGAAGGTATCCTTCAAATACAACTGCGTTCATCTTCCTGTCCTTGGCATATGACGCAGCTCAAGTGATAAATATCTCGCTCCATGATTGGGTTTATGTTTGGTGGCAAGAAATGTATATTTTTGTTCCTTCCATCTCATAATGGATATCAGCATGAACAACCATGAATAATGAAATTCTGTTCCTAGATCCTGCGCATCCTTGCAGTCATCTAGAAACAAATTCAAAAGATAAGGGGACCAACTGACTATGGTTCCCTTGGCACACTGTGCTGCAACTGCAACAACCCCAGTCGAGACTTCCTCCTTGCGGCATTTTCTTAGCATATTCTAGGCCATGAATTTTGCGCCCATTTTTGTCATGGCATCACTGATATGTTTGATGATGATTCTGTGCATCCCCCTTTCAGTGTTGTATTTATTTTTCATCTCCTCAGCGAGTGCTTTCTCCTTTTTTTTGTTGTCGATAAATTGTGTGGGAACCATACCCCATGATATCAATCTTGTAATTTGTGTGATGATCTCTACGTCTATTAAGACGTGCTTGTCCAACCATATGTCTCTGTCATGCATTATTGCCATCAATTGTTTGACGCAACTGCTGGAATATTGTCCTCTGCCAAAGTGTGGTAGTTCCAATAGACCTAAAATGCATGTTTTTTCCAACCCTGTTGCGCACTAGAGTGGTTGATGAACTAGTCCCTCAAATGGATCTAGGCCCACTATCTGTAGGTAGACTTTCTTCACGAACTCCGGGAACTTGTTTTTGTTCGTTACATCATGCTCTGAGTATTTTAGCTTCTCAACATAACCTAGCAAGTCTGACTTCACCCATACCCCTTCTGGTATACACCACAAAACAATGGCTGCAATGGGTTGCTTGCGTGGTGACCTAGGTACCTGTTGCTTGTCCTTTTTTTATGGTGGCTGACTCGAGGTTCCAGCTTCCATTGGTCATTCTTCCACATATTGTTCTAGCCAACCCATGACATCTTCCATTGCTCCCTCCTGTGGGTGGTCTGACACAGTTGTTGGAGTTTCGTCTAGCTCGACTGCTACTTCCTAGTTTGTAGCCATTCCATTGACTCTCGAGGCTTCTTCATGGTTCTATGGTTGCGCTTGGATACCTATGCCCTGGTTTTGTTGACC
>SNQJ01S0023953.1:100302-121549 GCA_010110895.2 Picea sitchensis
CATGCTCTGTCTCTGATATGATCTGTTACAGCTCCAAGTCTCCTTTGCCTTCTTCAGCTTCTATCCTCTGTTTCGCTTCTGCATCTTTCTGCTTCTATGCTCTGCTCTCTTTCCTCCAACGCACGACACACACCTCTGTTCAATTTCTCTTCTGCATTTATACTCTGTGCTTTCTCTGCATGCTCTAGCCTCTGCCTCTAATCTCCACTTCAGGTCATGTACACTGTCTACTTCTAATCACATGCATAACTCACGAAAAAGCACCCTGTATTCTATGTTCCGCATGACTTTCTCATGTCCAGTCCTCTGCCAGATCATCATATCAACTCTTCATCTTCTTTGAATATTATACTGAATCTGTTCATCATCAGTGGTTGTTACCTTGATATTTTGTGGCTTCTCTGGAAGTCGCAACTCACTGTCTTCTTTAGCAGTTACAATCAATCATTTTGTCTTGTTTGGCTTCTAAGCCCCTTCCTTCACATGACCAACAACAGTGACCATAATCCTATCAAAAAGGTGCTTCGTGCCTCATGAATTCGACAATCTTAGCATGAGACATATTGATTCTCCCAACTCTCGATCTTTGAAGTGGAGCTTAGAAATGCTAGCTCCTTCCTCTATTCTCTCTCCACATGACCGTTGGATGTGACTTGGGGCCAAGCACTTCGGGACTTCATGTTTCGGTTGATCTGTCTTGAGTCACCCTGACTCTCCCAACTCCCGATCTCCCAAACTCCAAAGTGGAGCTTAGCAATGTGCTAGCTCCTCCCTTGATATGACCTTGGGCGATGAGCTCATGTGACCACGTGATTTCGAGTGTGTCCAAAAGTGGTTTAGATCAAACTAATTCTCTCCCCGTAATTTACCTTGAGCCTCCACGTGTCCTTTCTCCAAAACCATGGTTTCGATTGCAGCCCGCCCTTATCTCATTAACGTTCATGCACCTTCAATCCCCGCAATGCACTAGGACTATCGATCTCATGATCTTGAAGGTGCTCTTGAACTGACGATTCATATATGTCCTTCCTAAATCAATGGTTTTGATTGATTTTGACCTTCTGGTATTTGAGAGTTTCAACTCTCAAATCTCGCTTTTCCCATATGACAATTTTCCGGAGTGGAAGATCTATTAACACCTGTCTCCCTGAATCTACGATCAGGATCTCCTCTGTGAATCTGGCCTTTAAGACTTTCAATTCTCAAACTCCGCTTGCTCTCAGAGCATTTCACCTAGAGTCCATGATCTAATGGTGCGTAGTCTTATCTAATCAATGGTCACAATCCCTTCAAGTATTCGGGGTTCGGAAATCTCAACTTTCCAACCTTTCAACCTTCCTTTGCTTTTTCCCAGAGCTGACAATCCATTGACGCATGTCCCTTTCAGATCAATGATCACGATCCTTTTGCATCTTTGGACATTAGAATTTTCAAGTCTCAACTGGAAAAAATTCAAGTGAGATTTCTCTAAAATCTCAGATCAGCTGACACGTACTCCCCTTGACGATCAACAGTCGAGATTTTTCTTCGGCGATTTTTCACGTTCTCCCCATCCACAAACTTTCAAAGTTGTGGATCTCGCACCAAGTGTCCTCCTCGGTGATGGATGGCCCCAAACCACTTCGAGAGTTCGAAACTTTGGGAAAGTGCTGGTGGTAAATCTCCTGAAGTAAAACTCCCAGAGTGACATCACTTACTTATGTCACTTGATGACGTGTCATGAGCCTAGTAGATGCCATGTGTCACTCGAATTTGTGATTTTCACATACCTGAAATGTCAAATCAAATTGACACTTGTCATTTTCTGAATATGCCACATGTCCTTGCTGATGTGGATCTTCATTCACTTTGGGACTTCGGCCTTCAGGACTTCGGGTATTTCAACTTTTCAAGTCACCAATTCTTCCAAAGTGAGAATTCCCAGACAGTAACCTCCTCACAACTTTTAGATCCAAAATAAATGTTGTTCGTCGATCATGTTCTTAGATTAACGACTCAATATTTTTGTGATGCTACTTTTCTATCTTATCCTGTCCTTCAACTTTAAAATGATCTGACGACTGACATTTACTCTAGCTCTCTGGCTCTCCTGACTTCTGCGATTTCATATCTCTAACTGAAACTCTTGAAGTGATTTCTCCAGAGTGTAACCTCCTCACATATTTACACCCAAAATGAATGTTGTTCGTTGATCAAGATCTTAGATCAACAACTTGATCTGTTTATGATGAATATTTTCCTTGGATTAAGTCCAATGACTCTCCATCTTTTCTTATCCTATCCTTCCATTAGTTCAATCCAATGGTTGTTGGTCCTCTGGATCAGTGATCCAACGACCACTGTCACTCTTCCTCCCGAGCTTCTGATCTCTCCGAATTAGAATGTTTTCTAAGTGTTCACAAGTCTCGACCTTTGCACCTCCTGCGAGTCCATCTCTTGGAACTCATCTACACTTCTGGAAACCACTATCTCTTCTGAGCTTTCTCGTCTTCTGCTCTCTCAAGTTTTGGTTCATTGTTTTTCTTTCCATCAATGACAAGCACACTCTTCCTGTAAACATGCCAACATGAATCACATAATATATTTGATCCAATGTATCAAACTCAAATGTTTGATGTGCATTGACACATTTGAGTTTATTATATATAAATTGTTGTGTGTTGGAGACCACCGTGTTGACGCCCAAAAAGTGCAACATGGAATTACTGCATGCAAAATGGTTTCAATGCCTTATTACTTATATATATATAATAATAAGATAAATAGGTGGGACCCCATTATGGAATGATGATGAAATACATTTTTATTTGATTGTGCTCATGACTACCTTGAAAAATTGATTCTATAGTTTGGGAATAAACCCAGAACTTCGAAATCGCTTTCTGGATAAATGATGGCTTTGTTGGCAATTTAATTTGAAAAATAAATGAAAAGGGAGAAATGTGTTTTTTAATAAGCATATTGGTTTATTCTTGCTACACATATATATTTTGACTTGTTGATTCAAACTCCAAGCATGAGCCACATATACTTATGGCATATTTCACTTATGGTATACTTGGTATTATCATAGACAACTGATAATTTTTATAAGGTGGAAATCCTTCATTAGCAAGGAATGTGGGAAATACATGTTTTAGTGCTAAGTTTTGAGTATGCATATAAAACTTATGAGCTTAATTGAAGGTGGAAAATTTGATTTTTGGATTGAAATGTTATGTGGAAAATATAGTGGACTATGCATTGGATGTATTGGGTGTGCTCGTACTTGGCTCTAGTTCATGGAAATTAATGTGAGAAACGAAGTGCAATTAATGCACGTCACTATAACCCTACCTCGAGGTCGCAACCTTCACTTGGTTCACATTTGTGTTGGTTTCTTTGGCTGGTGATACCTCTATTTTTCTCGGCGTTGGAAAGCATAGTGGTTTTTGTTGGTTTTCTGGCATTCTCCATAAATGTATGTTGGCTCTTACCTTTCCATTCATGAACTGTAGCTTCACTCCGAATAAAATCATGATGTTGGCTCTTAGAGTTTCTTATTGTGTTTTCTTTCAAAATTGTATAATGGATGTATGTGGTTATCACACCTATGCAAATTGCATTTATATGGAGTTTCCTCTCTGATGGCATTTAAATTTTTCAAGATGAGAATAGTGCTCAAAATTCCTTTCTGTTTGGATTATGCGATAGCGTTGTGCCAAAAAAGTGTGTTTCTTCTGTTGTTATGACTATTGGCAAATAATTATGGAATTATTTTTTTTTTGTTTCACTCATCTCTAGTCGTTTAAATTCAATGGTTTTTTCTAAGAAACAAAAGAACAATTTGTTTTTTTTATGTGTAATGTCATACCCTTTACTCAGTCTTTGGAATATTTACAGATCCTTTAAATTATCTTTCAATTCTTGTGAATAGATAGGCGTATTTACCTTACGAACACCATATGAGGTTTGTGGAAAGTTTTTTGTAGAAATAAATGGTTAAATGGTTTTTTGAAAATCCCTTAAAAAAAAAATTCCTTTTCGTGCCTAGACCTCAGTTCTTTTATCTGGTGTATGACAATTCGTAACATTCAAACTCTGGTCTTGATATGGGTTATAGTGATTAACCAGAAAATGGGGAAGATGGGTTATATGCATGAATTATTTTCTCATTTTTTTATGTATCCATGGGGGGTTGATCGATTTTGAAGTTATATGATGTTAGATTAAAACGATGAGCACGAGTTTCATATGAGGTTTCGAACCCAGTCTGTTTACGCAACAAGTATTGAAGGTTGTGATACCAACGTTGTATAGTGAAAGGTTCATGGCTTATGTTGTGTTCTCAACCTCCCATGTGTGCTTGATGTAGTCTGGTTTTAATTTTTTTGAGTGACTCTGTTAATAGTCTCTTATAAAAGCTCTACGAATAAAAGAAAAGGAAGAGGAAATTGAAGTTGTAAAGTTTGACAGTCCCAAAAATTCATGGGGTTTTATATTGGGTACTATAAAAACTATTGTTTCTTGGATTTAAATTATTAACAGAGAAAAGTTTTGGAAATTGATGGGGATGGCATTTTTTTTAATAAATACTATTGCATATAATAGAACATTAATTGTCTTTTTTCCCTTTCATTATCTCACTTTTCGCTCATTAAATTCCCCTCGCCTTCCCAAATACATTTAAAACATTCCCTATTCTATTCTTATGAATTTCATTTTTTTGAAAAGAGGAAGGATTAATAATAAAAGAAAAGGCTAGTTGATGACTGGTGTTGGAAGTTTGGATATCGATACATTTTCTATTACTTCTTCATTTGCTTGAATAGTATTCGTTGGTCATTTCTCATCCATGCTACCATTTTCCGCACATTATAATCCCCTCATCTTCCCAATATCCCTACCACTCCCTGTTCAAATGGCAATTGATTGTTGAGTTTTAAGATGTTGATGGATGGATTGCATGTGCTTATGTGGTGAATAATAGAGACAACATTTTGATTTTATTTAGGTAGAGTATTGATACATGGATTTTTAATCTTTTTTCATAACATGTTTGGAATATTTCTTTAGGATGAGTTTATTTAGCAGAGTAATCAATGATAAGGGTGTTAATAGAGGTGCTAATAAAGGTCATAGAAGGCCATGGTTTTCGATACATTTTGATGTTGATCCATAGGAACTAAATCAGGTCTTTCAATATGGGTTCTTCAACCTATTTGGCCATGGGATTCTCCAGCCCCAACCTGAGAGGCATCCCTTATAGCCATATCGAAACTTTTCTGGTATATGTGCTCCCCCTCACATTTATGTGCAGCCAAAACCACCTGCCAATGATGGTTTGAAAGAGATTGTCCATCATCCTTCTGCTCATCACCATGGTTGGCCTAAAGTGTCTTTTCCATTACCCCCTCCTCCACTGCCAAAAAATCCAAATGCCCAAGCCGATCATGTTGTCTCACCCATACAATCTTCTCATGCAAGTAAGAGGATAAAAATTGATGTTCCCAAGCCAAATCCAAATAAAGTAAATGGAGTGGCCACTCCCTCTAATTCATCTAAATATTCCTATGGATCTATGTCATCTCGTCTTCATCTCAAAGACAATTTCTCCCACGTCATCAGCGATATCCACTCTCAAGGTTTCGATCAACCTAAGGCTTCAACAGAAAGATCAAAAGAGGGTAGCAGTGAAAAGAGGTCAAATGACTCTCATAGAAAATATGGTTTTTAATGTTGATTAATATTATTTTCTATTGAGGACAGTGTTTTTATTTTGAAAATATTTTGGACAGCAAATACATGTTTAGACAGTGTTTGGGACAACATGGATATAATGTCATTTTTGGATATAGTCATGTTATATTTTGTTGATTTTAAAATATTTGATCATTAATATGAGAATGGGAGTTACAAGGAGGATGCTTGAATCAAATTTTTGGGATTTTATACTTCATGTTTTGATGAATATTAAAATAAATTGAAATGGGAGTCACAAGGGGTCCCACCTATTTAGTTATTATTTAATTAGACCCTTATTTATATATATTATTATTTTTTTGTCTCAATTAATTAGTTAAGTTGATTAATATTAACTAAAGAAAGGTAGTTGAACTACCATAACTTATTGAGAAAGAATAAAATCTCAATCAAATGAAGAGACAAGAGGAAGGAAAGAATAGAAGGAGAACTTCAACCATAAGGTTTTCTCTATACTAGTGAGTAATTTCATTTTTCATTCATTCCGAGTTTACTAGAAGGCTTAACCATCTTGATGAAAGAAGAGTCTTATTGAAGGAAAGAGGATTCAAAATTGAATCATATATTTCAACAGCTTGTTTTAAAGGTGTATGTTTTATCTTTGGCAGTCTGTGTGTTCTTATTTGTTTATGAATTAAATTTCATGACTGATAAAGAATATTTTGCAGAGTCAAGTGACAACGTTTTGTGGAAAGATTATCTATATCTTTAGCTTTAGTTTTCTTTTGTTGTCAGAGTAGAATGGGAGTTACAAGGTATTTGAATCAAATTTTTGGGATTTTATACTTCATGTTTTGATGAATATTAAAATAAATTGAAATTGGGAGTCACAAGGGTCCCACCCATTTAGTTATTATTTAATTAGACCCTTATTTATATATATTATTATTTTTTGTCTCAATTAATTAGTTAAGTTGATTAATATTAACTAAAGTTAGAAAGTAGTTGAACTACTACAACTTATTGAGAAAGAATAAAATCTCAATCAAAATAAGAGACAAGGGGAAGAAAGAATAGAAGGAGAACTTCAACCATAAGGTTTTCTATATACTAGTGAGATAATTTCATTTTCATTCATTCCGAGTTTACCAAAAGGTTTAACCATCTTTATGACAACATGGTCTTATTGAAAGAAACATGATTCAAATTGAATCATATTTCAAATGCCTTTGTTTTAAAGGTGCATGTTTCATCTTCATACCAGGTAATTTTTTTTGTTTATGAATTAAATTTCACAACTGATAAAGAATATTTTATGTGACAAGTGACAACGTTTTGTGGAAAGATTATCTATATCTTTAGCTTTAGTTTTCTTTGTTGTCAGAAGCCTTTTGTGTGGTTCCCATTAGAGGCTTATAAATATGACTTTGGTCCCTACCCCTCTAGGTTTGTAAAGAGAATTCAGCTTGTATCTCATAATGAAATCAATAAAAAAAATCAAACTATGATTTTAGTCTCATATATGTATTTTGATGATTTGTTTATATTTTCTTTTTATCTCCATGTACATACTCATGTAATTTTTGTTTAATTTTATTTCTTTTGCACATTCACATATAATATATAAAACCAAATTTCTTTGGTCCCTCGTAGGACTTAATACTCCTCATGCATTAAGTGATTGTTCTTCTTATTTTGATTTTAGGTCTATAAACTTCAGCTAACATTCCCAACTATCTTCCTTAGCCCCACAAGATCTGAAAATTCTTGATTAAAGGTTTTCCGTACCTTTTCCTCAACATTTATTTACAAACCATACTAGGGAGATCTTCCATAATCTCCCATTGATTGTATTACAATTGTGTGTTTTGTTTCTTTTTATCAAATTACCTTTGACCAATTTTTCCATGACAATACCTATTACAAGACAACCTAATATTGGAAACAATATTGATGACCAAACCAACATTGCATTGACCTTATTCAACACTATTTTAGGAACCACTAGTACTCGTGCTAAACTTGAACACTCTTAGGAAGAAATTGAGGCATAAATTGTGGAATGTTGTAGCTGTGAAAAGGCAACCTAAAAATAAATAGTAACCTCCCTTTTCCTAGCTCTTTGGTCCTTCATTTCATGTCCTCTAATCCTCACATATCTTAAAGGAGAAGAGGGTTATCTTGTGAAGTTACCCCTATTTTTGAAATAAGGAGGAAAGTGGTCTTATCAACACAAGAAAGTTCCCTAAGGTGAACTTTATCTGATTTCAGCTCATCTTTATCACCCATACCTATCACTTTCAACATGAAATCTACGGGTAGTGGTAGTGGAACCAGAGGTGCCTCCTCCTCACAACCTTCAACTTCATCAATAATTGGTAGTATCTATAGTCATAAAATACCTATTCAATCCACTACCAATACTACTAAAATCATAAAGAAATATGGGTTTCTTTTCCACTTGAAGAAGATGCTACGACCACCCCATTGCACGTATTTTCTCCCTTGAATCTTGCACCACCCACTCACCCATTACCAAAATTAAAAGACCATTTTGGCCTAGGTTTCCTTTGGGAAATAATATTATTACTACAATGAACACCTAGTAGCATTTTCTAATGCTTTATTCTAATAGAGGGGCTAATGATAACCACATTCTTGCATGAGTTTATTTGTCAATTCTCTCTAAGGGAAAAGTCGTAGGAAGATTTTTCGACCTCTCCCTCCCAAAAATCCTTTTCCATATTCATGGGAAGAATTGGTTTTATTGGTTCAAGTCCACTTATGGATAGCCCAAGAGTCCATTGAGAAGTTAAGGGAATACAACAATATTGCCTATGGTTGGATGGTGATACCATTAAATATTTTAACCTTCACTTCACCAAATTATATAATCAAACCCCTGAACTAATTCATCCCTCAAAATCGTCGCTTTTAAATGTATTTTCATTATAATGCATTACTATAATGCATTACCTTATCCTTATTGTCATAGACTTGAAGAGAAGGATATTGACAATCTTGGTTCCACTATTCATACTTTCTTAGAATATGAGGATAAACTCAAAAGAACGGGTCTCCCTAAAGGAGACTTTTGCCCAAACATATATGTCTACCCTCCCACAACTCATGCAAGATATGAATAATAGAATGATATCCTACAAGAGAAAAGGAAATTCCTCTTCCCCTGCCCCTGGGGAATCTTCTTCCCAGTAACTTTTAGGGAATATTAATGAAAAACACTTTCATGCGCAAAAGGCCATAATGGCTCTCGCAGTTGGTGTAAATTCTATGAAGAAAATCATGAAGAAAGTACTTGTGAAGTTAATAAAAAATGCCAGAGATAATATCTTTAGAAAAATTCCTCGATACCACAATTTCTTTTAGATTATTTGAAATCCTCAGGAAGATGTTATGGTAATCAATACCATGAAAAAAACTTACATGACCAAGGGTAAATATGACCCTCCTCATACTTCTTCCACACCAAGCACGTCTTCTCAAAGTATTGATACACAAGTTGTCAGAACTTTGGATAATAAAGGAGTGCCTTCTCCTCTTCCCTCTTATAAGTATAATATCCTTAATCAATTAGCTAATATCAAGGTTTATGCTACCCTTTTAGACATGGTTGTCATCCGAGAACAAAAAAAAGCATCTTAAAAACTTTTATGGAAGGTAAAATTTCTACCATAGCTAATCTATTTGAAGAGTCAAAGGAACATGATTCAACTGTAAATAAAGTAGCTGTAGCTAATTTTAGGGAACCTTGTAAAAAACTTTTTTATATCTCTATAAATATTATGGATAAAATAGCTCATTTTTCCTAATTGATGGTGGGTCCAAATTCAAGTGTAATGTCAAAAATTATCATGAAAGAGCTTTATCGTCACAAACAACGAAAAATTCTAGAAGCATGTTCTCTTATAATAGTTTGTAGTAATCAACTATAGGTGAAATCAAGGATGTAACCCAGTTGTGTGCACATCTTGAGATAAGAAAAACCCTCAACATCCAAAGCAAGTAATTGATATGTCGATGAGTAATTATTCAATTATTTTAGGAAAATATTGGCAAGATTTAACTCATGGATAACTTCTAATTTAATGGAGCACACTTTGTCTATCATCCCTGTCGGAGTTGAACATTTTAGTCCTTAGGGAAGGAAGAATGTTTCCATATATAGAGAGCGCTCCCCAACCTAATGTAAACTATCTCTAAAGAAGATTTGGAGTGTACTCTATCTCTTTGTTGATGAGGGTGACACTATGATTGAACCAATTGATTTATATGATGTCATGTGGCACATGCACTTCGATGTGGATCATGCCCAAATGGAGGTAATGGATCCATCATCATTCTATATCTCCCATAGGTAAAATCCACAATTTCTCTTATAGGTTGGAATTTGCTTGTACAAACAATGTCACCAAGTTTGAGGCCTTATTGTTAGGCATTTAAAATTCATATAACCTTGGTTGTGGGTCACCTTACAGCTTTTGGTGATTCTAAACCCGCTTTTGAATCTTGTACATACATTTATTCACCAAAAATAATACTTTAACGCTATACCCAAGTTTTGATGCTCATTTCAAATCAAGTTATCATTTTAACATCACTCGTGTTAAGAGTGAACTTAATTCAATGGTTGATAAGCTAGTTGTTTTTGCAACATATCCCCTACCTACAAATTTTACCTCAAAGACCTAATTGTAAGTTTCAATATCTATATCGCTGCCCCTACATCCCCGGACAACGTGAATCGCGGGATGGTTTTCCGAGGATGAAGGAATTTGTGCTTCGGCTTGAAATGATTTTTTTAAACCCAAAGAAATCATATCTAATGAAGATGACAAATTTCCTAAAGGCTTGAATCCTCTTGAAAGTTCATTTTCACTGCTGAAGGGAAAAGAAAACACATAATGGTAAAAGAGGAGTCAAAGGAAAGTTAGTGATACCCACTTGAATATTGAGTATAGACATACCTAACTTCCAAAGATCATTAAATTAGGTGCCAAATGTTCTGATGAAGAAAATCAAATTCAATAATCCACTTGCAGAATTTCAAGATGTTTCGGTATACCGAGGATATTCGTGGTTTTGATCCTTCCCTCATAAAGCATTCAATTCCTATCAAGGAAGGGTTAAAACTAGTAAGGAAAAAAAAAAAATTCTATTAACCGTGCACTCAAAGCCACTATAGAAAGGAATTTTAAAAATTGTTGAAATCTAAGCTAATATAATCTTTCCAGTAAATTATTCTGAATGGGTTTCAAACCTAGTCCCCTGCTCAAAAACCATCGGCTAAATCCCATTATGGTTATTGATTGTAGACATGTCAAAGACCACTTTCTACTCTAATATGGGTCGGATTTTAAAATAGGGTTGGTAGGTTCCCAAATGATGTGTCCCTTATTTTGACGGTTTTTGTGTATAATCAAATCAAGGTAAAAGGACTGATAGGGTATAAAACCACATTTATCACACAATGGGGCATATTTGCTTATGAACATATGCATTTTGGATTGTCTAATGTAGGTTCCACATTCCAGAGAGCTATGATATAGCTTTTGAAGATCTAAATCAGGGGCAAATTATCCGAAGTTTATCTTGATGGATTTTGATCAAGCTTATTCTAAAAAATTCCATTGGATTATTTTGGTCATCTTAGAAAAATTTTCATGTGTCGCACAAAATTTGCATTTCTTTAAATCCTTCCAAATCTATTTTTGGTGTCATGAAGGAAAAAAGTCTCTTGGTCATATTGTTTCTGATTTAGGGATAAGAATAGATCCCAAGAGGATTACTACCATTCTAAAACTCCCCGGCCCCACCCCCAAGAAAGAAGTTCAAGCTTTCATGAGAATTATTAATTTTTTCTATAGGTCTGCTTTGGATTTTGTTGTCATGGTTAAAACAATCAATAATCTTCTGAAGTAAGATTGTTCATTTTCTTGGAAAGATGATCGCCAAGAATTATTTCCTTAGATTAAGAAAGTAATCATCTCCAATTCAGCCTCGGTGAAACTAGATTTTGAGGAAAGACTTTTATCATATATACCATTTTACCGAGGGAAGCACCTTTGCCATCCTCTACAAAGTGATGACCAAAACAATGAAAAACATATAGCATACATGAGCCAGAGTTTATCATATGATGAAATCAACACTCAGATATTGAGAAACACGATTACTTTTCTTGTTAAGGCTATAGAAAAAATTTTGCCATTTTATTTTAGGAAAACATATGCGTGTAAAAGTCTCTTTTCCCGATGTCAAGTTTCTTCTTTCACAAACTTATCTTTCAAGAAAAGTTTCACATCAGCTTGCCAAATTTTAGGAGCATGATTTGATGATCAAGACTTCGAATAAAATCATGGATGATATTTTCTTTCCCTTCAATTCTAGCCTCAACACCTCGAACCAAGTGAAGAACTTGATGATCAAGATAATCCTCTTTCAATGCTATTATACATTGAAAATAAAAATCTTGCTATAGCTGAGAATCCTTGGTATAAAAATATAGTGTATTACTTGCAGCATCAAAAGTTCTATAACTTAGTTACTCTTATAGAGAAGGAGACACGGCCCCAAATCTTCCAAAGTATATCATTACTTTAGGAGACTCCTTTGTTTAGAGGTGTTAGTGTTAGAAGTTGTTCCTAGACTGCTATAGGGTCAAGTCTAGCCCATTTTTCGCCATTGCAATGATTTTGTAAATAGGAATGTATTTGGTTTTTTGAAATAAGGTGAATGAGGTAGATGACAAGAGACAAGATAAGAGAAACAAGATAAAAGAAGATCAGTTAAAACACCATTAGGCATGGATTCAAGTAAACACTCGCTGATCGAAGGCAATCAAATTTTATATTAGATAAGACATTTATATGTAAATGGGTAGATGAATATGGAATAAACAAAAGTAGAACACCTCATCAAACTAAGAATCTCTTTGTCAAATGGATGCAATGATACATGAAACAAAACACACGGATGATAGGCAGTCACAAAAAAATATTTATCGCTTGGGAATATATCATCCATAAGTAGCCATTGATTCTCAATGTCTATAATTCATTCAAGTAAGAAGAAATAAAGAATGTAAACAAGGAAGATGAAAAAATAGTGTTTAGACAAGAATATCACAATATAATAGAACAAATGTCATATATCCCCAAAGTTTTAAGCTGATTCCTAAAATACAATGCCTTTAGGTTTCTAATCACCCTGATGGATTCTATTTCATCCATATCTTATCGCAAATTTCTACCCTCCTAGGGCTTCCTCCCTCTCAACCTCAGACCTTTGGGTCTCACCTAAGGAGGTTCCATGTCCGGCAAATAACAAACCTCTTGCTATATCTCCTCAAACAATCATCACTTCTAAACTGAAAAATAATCTATGGTCTTTTCAATAAATCTAAGATAACTGCAGTGGAATCCTTGGAATTATGATCTGGAATCATCTTGCTACTTATCTGCCTGAAAATCTTGAGCAAATATTTTGCTATCTGTCTAGAAATGCTCTGTCATCCAAATGTGTCATTGATTGACATCGTCTACCAATCCCTTCGAATCTGGAACTATTAATGAGATCCTTTGGAATTCCCTGCCCCTAATCACATTTGACTCTTAATTAGTTACCACTTATCTACTCTGATTTCCGATGAATTTTGGAAGGAATTCCTCAAAATATGCAAGGAAATATTTGACAACTAGAAATAGGAAATTGAAGATTTAATGCTAACTGTAAGTTGAATTTTCTCCATAAATATTGATAATCTGTCGAATGCATTCGAAGTGGTTTTCAGGTATACTCTGTCCTTTATAAGATGAATCTCGAGAGATGCCATGATAGTTATAGCTAGAATTCTCGGTGCTCTCATCGTCACTCTCTGAATTTTCTTGGCAATTTTTGGTGAGCTCCTTTGTAAAATATGGAAGTTTCAATAAGATAGAATTGTGTTCCCAAAGACTTTGGATAACCATCTAAGTCAATTCTATTTCTGCAATAGCTGGGTTAAACCAACCAATACTAGAAATAACATCCACCATTGAATGAAGAAGCCAACTTGAAGAAAACCCCCAACACTTTAAATTGCTTGCAACAGACACCTGACTTACCCCTGAACTAAATGACTGAGTGACCAATTCTTTTTCCATTTAACTAATACCTTCATGTAGATATTAAACACCATGAGTCAAGACATGAATCAAAGTAGATTCTTTAACTTTTTCACTGAAAGGTGACAGATACTCTTTAGTACATTGAAGAAATTGGGATCTCTCTCCGCCATCTGCATTTGAGTATGTGACCAAATCAAGATCAGTAAGTCGTGCATGTTCCTGAGTTGGCACAAACACTAGAGTTGGTTTGCCTTCCTTTGCAAGTTGAACTGTTGATGTGTATGTTGGATTAGTCATTGCCTAGATTTAAGCCTCAAAATTGGCTATATCAATCCCCTTAATGTGAATCTCAATTGGTACAAGACACACACCAAGTGGAAAATTGAAAAGCCCGTGTGCAGCAAAACTAATCCACTCTCTAAGATATTTATCCTTTGCAAATGATGTAGAAATAACAATAATAAGGATACGATTTTCAATTTGGATTGAAATATATCTCATTCTGGATACAATTACCTCTAGGGATAGACCAATCTCATGTTAATTAATTGAAGTTCGTCAAGGGTAGCATTTGTTTGTTATCATTTTTCCATCAACAGAAATAATTATCTGCGTTACAATGTCTATGACTTCATGGTATGTGAGAGCATATTTCAGCTTTTTATGGGCTTAAATGCTCCCGATGCTAGCTGTCTTGATGACTGAGATTACCTGAAGGCCCCTTCCTTGTGGCGCTTTGTGTTGAGTGTTGAGCCTTTTCCTCGACATATAGCATTCTTTTGTTGCTTAATCATCAACACCTTACTCCACAATCATAAGAATTACTTTTTGATCATACATTTTATAGGATTTATAAAGACTTCAAAACAAACCTTGTTGCTGCAACTGAGGATCCGTATGGTAAGGCCAAATAAAACCAAGATTGAAAATGCCCTGTGAACCCACTTGGAATTAACCTTCTTTCAATTCCAATATTAAAAACTAATGTTGCCTCCCGACACCCTTTCGATCTTCAAGCATCCACCATCGATATTTTCACATGTTGCCATACCATAGCTGGTACTTTCTATACTCTATGCATTGTTGTTCATTGCTTGGCTCTTGGTCTGATGCTTCTGAGATGGCTTTGTCTTGACTTATGTGTTATGTGGCAGAGCATGGAGTTGGAGCTTGAAGCATTGGAGCTGAAGTTTGGCCTTTGGGCCCAAAATTTGATAAAATACAACAACCTCATAAGGCTACATTTTCCAACTAAAAGACCAAAAATTGATTAATAAATGAAGCCACAAGCTGAAATTAGCTTAACAAAATTTTAAGTTCTAGGTTTTAACACGTTTCGGTGCTACAGTAATAACCCTATTCCCGTAACAAGGAAAAATTGAAATTTTCATATCCGATACTAACATTGGTTCTTCCGGATGGTATACCTCTAATGAGTTGCCAAGAACAAGTAGGCCATGTGCCTTAATCTTTTTCCATTTGTGCAACCTAACCTTGCAAGCTTTTGCCTCTGCAAACATTCACATTCTTCTATTTTGTGCCTAGTTCATTGGGTTATGGAGTCAGCCAGTGTCATTCAAATCTGGCCCAAAATTTTGCAACTTTGCTCCTCATTTGAAGTTTAAACTACTCCTGCCAATAGTGCCTTATATGCATCAGGCATGTGGACCCTTATTTCAAAACTCAAACCAAATTTTTACCGCAAACTAATAGACTCCGGAAAAGAATCTACCTGCTCATATGATGATCTTATTTTACACACTATCTACATTATCCAACTACTTCTATTAGATCATGTAAAAAAATGCTTCCAATGAAGCCATACTAGTATTTTATTGATCGGTGCATCTCTCAATTTGGAAACGAAGAATGCAGGAAACCAAAGAATGCATAAATGCATTTCAAAAGAGTAGGACAACCATCTTCAATTGATGAAATTTCTCTGACATCCAAGCTACTCAGAGACTTGAGATAATAAGCAAATGGATCTATGCGACTTTGAGAGACAATTCTTCCTTTGTTGTTGTTTCAATTTAAGATCCAAAAGTCTTTGCATATCCTCCTACTGATCATGGCTGCCACCTTCAGATGTTTGCAAATCTGAACAGGACTGCATAGTTTCTAATCGCTGATGATAGACCTATTTATTCTTCCTCAAGGTAATTCGTGTTCCAACACAATACATGCGGTGCTCACCGATTTGAGAAGGTGATTGTTGAATGTCTGTTGTGGGAGTTTTCTGGATGGTTGATTTCTATACATAGTTGTTCTTCATCAACACCCGATTCATAACTGTCATAAACTGGTGGGATTCTCTTCAAGTTGACAAAAGGGATCCGGCCTCCTCACTCGTATATTCATCAAAAATAGGTGAATCAAGCACTTTTCATAAAAGATAATCAATCTCGACTTCTTCAATCTCAAAATTAACATCATTATGGGAAACCCTTGCGTGAAAGGATGATCATATTTCCCAAGCAATAGTTACTTTGTAAATCAATGGGATATGATGCATAAGCTACAGGATTTAATGGATCTGAATCCATGCAATCATTAGTACAACCATCAATCATTCCATGAAAGTCCTCTTCTAGAGAATTAGAAGGAGAAAAATGCACATCTTCATTAGAAAATTATGTTTCATCATCACTTTCACTTTCAATCGAATAATTATTGAGTTCATCACATGCAAAAGACTCTACTTCCTGCTGAATATAAAGCTTGTATTTTCACAACACCCTTCAAGAAGTATGTCAAAAGAGTAGTACCTACTGAAATGTTTATTGGAGCTCTAGCCCTAAGATATACCGGGCAAATTGTGGAGTGACTGATACCATCTCCGAGCATCACCGTTTAATGAGTATACAAACATATTCATAAGAGAATATTCATGACATATATTCAACCGATCTATGCACTGATGAAAATCAATGATATGTTGAGCAGGATTATCCCCTTCATCTCCATGGAATATAGGAAGAAAATCTGTGCATTCTAATAAGGAAAGCACAAGATTAGGAAAACCAGGAGTAGTTGAAAAATTGAGAGGTGCAAACCCCCGAGCCAAGATAGTTTCCATGGCCATCCCCGATCTTTAACCGTTGGAGTTGGCTTTATGAATCTCGTAATTGAGTCTCCATGGTGAAAGATCTGTAGTCATGTATATGTCCTCTTCCTGTTCACCATTAAGAAGCGGATCTAATCGTTGTCATCCTCACAGGGATAAATACTTCGTGTCTACGTCCCCGACAACGATGCCAAAAAATGTTAGTGCTAGAAGTTGCCCTTAGAATACTATAGGGTCAAGTTCAGCTCCATTTTTCGCCATTGCAATGATTTTGTAAATAGGAATGTATTTGGTTTTTTGAAATAAGGTGAATGAGGTAGATGACGAGAGACAAGATAAGGGAAACAAGCTAAAAGAAGATCAGTTAAAACACCATTAGGCATGGATTCAAGTAAACACCCCGTTGATTGGAGGCAATCAAATTGTACATCAAATAAGACATTTATATGTAAAATGTAGAAGAATATGGAATAAAATGAAAAGTAGAAAATCTCATCAAACTAAGAACTTTGTCAAATGGATGCAACAAGCATTCTGAAACAAAACACACGGGATGAGATAGGCGCCAAGGACAAAAATCTTTACCGCTTTGGGAATATATCATCCATAAGAAGGCATTGATTCTTAATGTCTGTAATTCATTCAAGTAAGAAGAAAGGAAGAATGTAAACAAGGAAGATGAAAAAATAGTGTTTAGACTAGAAGATCACAATCTGATAGAACAAATGTCATATATCTGCAAAGTCAGAAGCGATTCCTAAAATACAATGCCTTCAAGTTTCCACTACTCTGATGGATGCTATTTCATCCATATCTTATCAGCCTTTCCCTCCTAGGCTTCCTTTCAAATCCCTCTTCAGACTCTCTCTTTGTCTGCCCTATGATAACTTAAATAACCAAGTAAAATAACAAACTCTTGTTATATCTTCTCAAACAATCATCACTTCTAAACTGAAAAATAATCTATGGTCTTTTCAATAAATCTAAGATACCTGTAGTCGAATCCTTAGAATTATGATCCGGAATCATCTTGCTACTTATCTTCCTGAGAATCTTGAGAAAATATTTTGCTATCTGTCTAGAACTCCTCTGTCATCCAAATGTGTGATTGATTGACATCGTCTACCAATCCCTTCGAATCTGGAACTATTAATGAGATCCTTTGGAATGCCCTGCCCCTAATCACATTTGAATCTTAATTAGTTACCACTTATCTACTCTGATTTCCCATGAATTTTGGAAGGAATTCCTCAAAATCTGCAAGGAAATCTTTGACAACTAGAAATAGGAAATTGAATATTTAATGCTAACTATAAGTTGAATTTTCTCCATAAATATTGATAATCTGTCGAATGAATTCGAAGTGGCTTTCAAGTATACTCTGTCCTTTATAAGATGAATCTTGAGAGATTCCATTATAGTTATATCTAGAATTCCCGGTGCTCTCATCGTCACTCTCTGAATTTTCCTGGCACTTTTTGGCGAGCTCCTTTGTAAAATATGGAAGCTACAATAAGACAGAATTGTGTTCCCAAAGACCTTGGATAACCATCTAAGTCAATTCTATTTCTGCAATAGCTGGTTTCAACCAACCAATACTAGAAATAGCATCCAACATTGAATGAAGAAGCCAACTTGAAGACAACCCCCAACACTTTAAATTGCTTGCAACAAACACCTGAATTGCCCCTGAACTAAATGATTGAGTGACCAATTCTTTTTCCATTTAACTAATACCTTCATGTAGATACCAAACACCATGAGTCAAGACATGAATCAAAAAAATTTCACTGAAAGGTGCCAGATACTCTTTAGTACATTGAAGAAATTGGGATCTCTCTCCACCATCTGCATTTGAGTATGTGACCAAATCAAGATCAGTAAGTCGTGCATGTTTCTGAGTTGGCACAAACACTAGAGTTGGTTTTCCTTCATTTGCAAGTTGAACTGTTGATGTGTATGTTGGCTTAGTCATTGCCTACATTTAAGCCTCAAAATTGGCTATATCAATCCCCTGAATGTGAATCTCAATTGGTACAAGACGCACACCAAGTGGAAAATTGAAAATCCCATGTGCAGTAAAACCAATCCACTCTCCAAGATATTTAGCCTTTGCAAGTGATGTAGAAATAACAATAATATGGATACGATTTTCAATTTGGATTGAAATATATCTCATTCTGGATATGATTACCTCCATGGCTAGACCACCCTTTCTGCTAATTAATTGAAGTTCGTCAAGGGTAGCATTTGTTTGTTATCATTTTTCCATCAACAGAAATAATTCTCTGCGTTACAATGTCTATGACTTCACGGTATGTGAGAGTATATTTCAGCCTTTTATGGGCTTAAATGCTCCCGATGCTAGCTATATTGATGCCTGAGATTACCTGAAGGCCCCTTCCTTGTGGCGCCTTGTGTTGAGTGCTGAGCCTTTTCCTCGACATCTAGCATTCTTTTGTTTCTTAATCATCAACGTCGTGCTCCATAATCATAAGAATTACCTTTGATCATACATTTTATATATTTTATAAAGACTTCAAAACAAACCTCGTTGCTGCAACTGAGGATCCGTATGATAAGGCCAAATAAAACCAAGATTGAAAATTCCCTGAGAACCCACTTGGCATTAACCATCTTTCAATTCCAATATTAAAAACTAATGTTGCCTCCTGACACCTTTTCGATCTTCAAACATCCACCATCGATGTTTGCACATGTTTCCATACCATAGATGGTACTTTCTATACTCTATGTGTTGTTGTTCATTGCTTGGCTCTTGGTATAATGCTTTTGTGTTGGCTTTGTCTTGACTTATGTGTTATGTGGTAGAGCATGGAGCTGGAGCTTGAAGCATTGGAGCTGAAGTTTGGCCTTTGTGCCCAAATTTTGATAAAGATCAAACCCTGTATAAGGCCAAGAGCCAACTAAAAGGCCAAAATTGATTAATAAATGAAGCCACAAGATGAAATTGGCTTAGTAAAATTTTAAGTTCTAGGTTTTAACACGTTTCGGTGCTACAGGAATAACCATATTCATGTAACAAGGAAAAAGTGAATATTTAATATCCAGATACTAACAGGAGGTCTACTAATGGTTTGTTACTTTGATGTGTAAATGATGAAGAAGCATGGAAATTGCTACATGAAATCCATGGATCATCAGCCTCTGTCATCCACATCGATGGTCATTTTTCTGATAAGGCTACTTCTTTTAATATCATAAGAAATGGTTACTATTTGCGTTCAATATTCCATGATTCATATAAATTTGCAATATCTTGTGATAAGTGCCAAAAATTTGCTGGGAAAGAACACCTTTATGCCATGCCTTTACAACCTGTCCTTCCGGATTTCCCTTTTTCTAAATGGGGCCTATACTTTATTGGTCCTATCAATCCTCCATCTTTTGCAGGAAATATCTTTATTTTGACAGCCACTGATTACTTTACTAAGTGGACCGAGTTTGTCCCTCTTATATGCGCACGGGATGACCAGGTAATTTGTTTCCTAGAATCTAACATATTTTCCAGATTTTTCATCTCAGTAGAGATCATTATGGACAATGGGCCAACCTTCATTTCTAAAAAATTGACTCAATTTATGGTTAAGTTAGGGGTCAAAATTTTCACTTCATCTACTTATTACCCTCATGGAAATGGGCAAGCAAAGTCCACTAATAAGAATCTGGTTAGGATCATAAAAAGAATCATAGAAGACAAACCTCACTAATGTCACATGCTTCTCACTTATTCTCTATGGGTAGAACGTACAACCACCAAAGCAAGTACAAGATTTACTCCCTTTCAACTCGTATATGGCCACGAGGCTATTCTTCCTATTGAATTAGATGTTTCCTCCTTACGGCTGATGTTACAGATTGAAGAATTAAATTCTTCTAATGTTCCCTAGAGGATGAATGCATTGTTAGCCTTGGAAGAACAAATAAACTTTGCCTTGGAGAACCTAAAAAGGAGGCAGAAAACATTGAAAACGTATTTTATCAAACGAGCAAAGGTTGTCGAATTCAAGATTTAGGAAAAATTCCTACTATGGGACTCAACCCATGTTGAAAGAGGGATACATTCTAAATTCCAAAAATTATGGCTAGGTCCTTTCAAAATTGTTTTTATCCTAGGCGCAAACTCATACCTTCTAAAGGATTTGGATAAGCGATTGTTCTCTTACAGTACTAATGGTTCCCACTTGAAACATTATGTGGAACCAAATTGATCAGTAACGCTTATGTAAAAATGATTGTTGTATATAGTCTTTTGTCTTATTGTTTTACTTTTTTTTATCTTTGGTTTGTTGAGTTTTTAATTTTTGTTGCTTGTTTCTCATAATCATCAAAAATAAATTATGTCCCCGAG
>SNQJ01S0023954.1:20409-40233 GCA_010110895.2 Picea sitchensis
ACTAATAAGACTTCACATTGCTTACTTTAGGCTTCAATTTTGACACGAAAAGAGAGACAAAGATTGCTATAATAATACTAATAACAACGTTTATTAAAAGGTCTACTTCTCCCGATTCCTCAAATCCTATTTCATTTTTTTTCATCAATTAATCAACATGAAAGGTAACCACTAGCTTTGATTTTTGCATTTGTTTTCTCATTTCATTAAGATTTAAGATTCTTTTAATTAGTTAAATTAAAGAAGATTTAAGATTCTTTTAATTAGTTAAATTAAAGAAGTGTTTACATAGATTCATTTTTCTTCAAATTATGAGGTTGACTTTTAGAGTCCATATTTAGTGAGTGAATATATATACAATGATTAAAATATTTAAATAATGTATTTTTCAATATAAGAGAGATGTATATTTTCTTTTGTATTTAACCTAGAGTTTACACGAATAATTAATTTTTATTGATATAGTGCAAAATGATTTAATACATTGATTTTAATGATTCTACACTTCAAAATATACAAGTTCCACTTAATACAAAAGGTGAGGACTTAATACAAAAGGTGAGGACTGATTTACATTACCCATTGAAATTAAACAAAATAAAATAAAATAAGAATAGAAATATTAGAAAAAAAAAATGCAAATAAAATGAATATGAATAAATATAAAATTAAAATAGCCACAAATATTAAAAAATAAAATATAGACAAAATGAATGACCATAAAATGAATATTTATTGTTCAATAAAGATATATGTTAAACACATGTGATCAAATTAAATAATATAATGAAAAACATCATCAAACTGAATATTAATTTTAAATCTATTTTAACTTTCAATCTAGAAAGATGAATATTAATTTTAAATCTATTTTAACTTTCAATTTACAAAGATGAAGTATAAAATACTTCAAAGTATAAATCCTTTTTCACATTTTCACAATTTAAAAGAAATTTACACTCTTTTTGTTATCACAATTTAAAAGAAATTTACACTCTTTTTGTTGTTGTTGATAAATATCTATTTATAATAAGTTTGAAATTAATATAATTTATACTTCTAAAAATTTGATCCATCTTCACTAATAATACATATGAAATTAAAATAAATTTCTACCAATGGATACAACATTGAATATATACCATATTTTGAAAATTAATATATACAAATTGAGAAGTATATCAAATCAATTTTAATTTAATTTGTGAATGATCTAGATAAGAGTCTTTGAAATGATTATATCATAAAATATATTGATTTTCTCGTAGCTATATTTATGAGAAAATGTATATAAGAGGGTAAATCTATTTTAACATGTATATATGAGTGTAAATATATTTGGATGATGATGATGATTAACGTTCATTAAGATCGAATTGGTCTATCGGACTTTAAGAGGGTAATTGATTACTTGCGATTCTTTACAATTTTGTTTCTATGATCGAAAAGCATTAAGAGAAGCTCTCCAAGATCACCATAGTTTTTTTGAGTGAAGAGCTTAGGAAGGTTGGTACGCTGAAAAATATTTTGAAAATGAGATCTAATCGCTGGACAATCTAAGAGAAAGTGTTTTTCATATTCAACCTTCTTAGTGTCACAAAGGTGAGACACTCTTTCATCCCAAGGCATTTTAGGAATTGACCAACACCTAGTTTCACTATGGAGCTTGTGAAAATTTGTTCTTATCTTAGCAATGTTTATTTTTTCTTTACACTTGTCAAAACAAATAGATAATTTTGATCTTCTAGATTATGGTTGATTACTTTCTTATAACACCTTAATTTTATTTTTTCCTCTAACTCTTTATCACACCACATATTCTCCTTCAATTTTGATATGATGATATTTTTAATAGTATCTTTATTCTACAAAATGGTGTCTTCCATGATTCCCCAATAGTTTAGCCAAGACCGGGCATCTTTATGCCATCCTCGCTTGAGTCGATGGTGGTTACAACTTGATTTTGATTTTGATTTTGATTTTGAAGCCTCATGTCTTCCATGTTATTTAACTTGATCTTATACATTAGGTATCTAGTCATAGTCATGCTCTCAATGGGGGAGAGACTTGTTTCTAAGAGGAAGATGAGATAGGGTGTATTTCCTTTAATTTTGATCTTATAGGTTATAAAATTCTTTTGTATTTKCTTTATCTTTCTCTAGGATTCACAAGAGATACCATATCCCTAGAATTCACATCCATAAAGAATAATAGGTGTAACAAGAGTCTCAAAGAGAAGTTTCTTCTTATCCCAACTCCAAAGATCGATCGATCTACAATTGTTTTCAAGGACATAATAAACTTTCCATCCCCCGATAATCCTTTTCTCAGTTGTGACTAATACTCATGGATATGGGTCATAGATTAATGACTTACACTACGCAGTTAATCTTGAAAATAATATCTAATATCTTGCACTGCGGAAGCCCCTATATGCTTAAATAATAAGAGTGAAGGGAACTCTAACTGGGTAGTTCATAAGGCACAATACTTGCTAAGGTTTTGCAAATGGGGTAGCAAGCTAAGTGGGCTTGATTGTGGGAAAAAATCCACAGTTAAGCGTGCTTGAGCGAGAGGCGTCTTGGGATGGGTGACCACCTGGGAAGTCCCAGTTACCGAGTGCAAGCCCCAAAAGTGATGATTGATGCTATGTGATTCATTTCACTGGTTTCAATGCCATTTCTTCACCCCTATGAGCATCACCCGACGCAATGAGTGCTAAGTGGACTATTCAAATCATGAGAATTATTGGTCAATTGCGACTAATACTCATGGATATGGGTCATAGATTAATGACTTACACTACGCAGTTAGTCCCAAAAATAATATCTAAAATCCTTTTCTCAATGTTATAATTCTAGTTGAGCTTGTGGTGAATATAAATTCCAAGATATTTGTATGAAGTCACTTCCTCCAAAAAAAAATTTCATATACACAGGTATCATAAGTGATCTTATTGGATTTAATAATCATGACCTTAGTCTTATGAGTATTAACAGTCATACCCATATTGGAGCAAAAATCGTTGAGGATTCTTAGTTGGTTTTCAAGATCATGGGGAATCCTTTCCATAATAACAATACCATCGACATAAAGAATAATATTGATGACTGTACCAGTGAGACTAGGACCGACACAACCAATTTTTCCAAGCAATCTTCTAACTTGTCAATGTAAATGAAAAATGGTAGGGGAAAAGGGAAAACCTTGTTTGACTCCAATATTGCAATTAATCTCTTTCAACCAGCCCTCAATGTTTTTAAAATTAACAATAACATTCTCATACATCCTTATTGTAACAACCCTCAACTCTAGAAACACTTTTATCTCTTACAATCTATTCCAAAAAAAAAATCGAGAAAAAATGCTCATTATACACTCAAAATAGTCATACAGGTTATTTAACCCTAATAACCAAAAAAATTATTACAAAATATAATTTTTACATATTTATAGAAATGTTATTTCATGAAGTAACAAACTATCAATGGCCAAACACATTTCCAAATGAAATGAATTATTTATTATGAAATTATAAAATTTACAAATTATCCAAATGTTGTCATGTAGGAATAGGCCATTTATTATGTAATAATACGACAAGAAATAACCTTATTCAACTGGATTAATAAAATTATACTTCAAGAAAGTAGAAGGAATTTGTATATTAGGTTTTTAAATCAACTTAGATCTATCTTAAATCTAATTAGGGATTTAGATCTATCTTAAATCCAATTAGGATCTATGATGCTTCTAGAGGCATCAAATCTCTAGATGCACACTTTTTTTTTAAGTACAAAACTTGAAAAAATGTTTATATCTTGAAAGATTTGATGTCTCTCCACGAATTAAGATAGATCCATCTTAACTCTAAATCTATCACGTGGAGAGAAACATCAAATTCCTCCATATCCAAATTAAGTTGGTTCTTAATATATATATATATGACAAGTGTCAATTCCATGTTGAGTAGTAAGGGAATTTCACATATTCCTCATACTCAATCCACCATTCAAATGTTTTAACCAAGATCAATCTTAACTCCGGAGCCTAGAGGCATCAATATTTGATGCCTCTTGACCCATGACAAATCTTGAGTTAAGATGGACCTAGGCTGGTTCTTAATATATATATGACAAGTGTCGACTCCATGTTGAGAATGGAAGAAATTTCACATCTCTCTAAGACTCAATACACCATTCAAATAGTTTAATCATAAAACTTTTTTTTATTTTCAATTGTTACATATTTTCTACAAATATTTTTTTAATGTCATGTTTTAACTCCATATTAAGCATTGAAGGAATTACACATCTCTTTCCTCATATGAATAAGTAGAAAGCACCTATGGAAAGAATTATTTTTATTTTTATTTTCAATTACTCTCTATATAAAATTGATATACAAATATTTTAATTAAGATGGATGTTAAATATTTTTTAAATACCAAGTGTCAATTTCCAATTGTTATATGTATATACTCACACATATATAAAGACTATAAATAAAATAATTTTATGTTCACATATATCTATGAACATAGAAATATTTTATTTATGGTCTATACTGAAATTATTTTTAGCTTATTAATATTTTTTTAAGTGACATATGCGAATTTCATAATATTAAGCAAGGAAGAAATTAGATATTTCTTTATTCTCTGAAGTAGAAAGCATTTATCTTTTTCTCTATATAAAATTAATATAGAATCATTTAACTTAAAATTGATATTGAAATATTTTATTTATGATAAAAATTAATTTTTTTTATTATTAATATTTTTTATTATTAATATTTTTTTTAAATATAACATTTACTTGTTTGAATAATGATGGAAACACCTTTTTATCTCATTTTGTGTTTATCCCCTATTCATTACTCTTCCATCTCCTGTGCCCCTAACGTCCATATCATTGATTTTTTCTCTTTACCCGCATGCAGAATTTAGCATATCGAATGCTCACGCTTCCCTTTTAATATATTCCTTTTCTATATATTCCGAGTATTGGGAAATCATATCATTTTCAGATTCTTGAATGAGAACGACAGAAAGATTACTGATAATCTCTGTCTGCATGTAGGATTTGGTGATGGCGATAAGAACTGTCGTTGCATTACATGTGCGAAGCATTCAGAGTAGGAGTCGAAGCATGATATGATTAATTTGATTGAAATATGTATATTACGGAGAAAAGTAGCACTTCACTGTCTATGCCACCACAATATGAATTTCTTTATAAAACTTCCAATTTTCTTTAAACTTATTTCTCAAACATTCCATTTGTTTATAAGTGCATTTTTAATAAAGAAAAGACTATTGAAAAACTTATTATAAATTAAATGTTGAAATTTGGAAAAGAAAATTAAAAAATATTTATAAAATTAGTTAAAACAAAAATTGTATTGCAGCTAAGATTAAGTCTCTAAGTAAGAAGTATTTTGGCTTAACACCCATTGGTTGAACACTTTAGTCTCCAGTAGGGAGAAAATAAACCATAGACGTGCGATATGACTTACAATGCAACCCTTCAAAGTTGAGGTCCAATCAAATTGAAAAAAAACAAAAAACATTATTTAAATAAAAAATATTATTGCAATATCCTATGTTTAATTACAATCAAACTACTAACTAATAGGTAGTCAAACTAGTAATTCATTACTATAGTCTTTTTAGTAGGGATTAATAATATTTGCATTGATATGTTGAGTTAGGTGGTCTCGTCGAGTAAGTGTGACTTGATGTTACAAGAATTCAGGCATGGGTAAGGTTAGTGGTTGATTGATATTATAAGGATTATGGGTTATAGCTATTTTTAAGGTTAGGTTCAAATTCAGGGGTAGGGTATGTACACCTTCCTAAACTTTAGGAGTCAAATCAGGGATCCCTTCTCCCACAAACAAGGCAATCTTATACACCAATTTAGTATCTAGCTTGGTTGGAATTTTAAAAATAAATTATTATTAATATTACAAATATTTAGATAAATAATTCTTGATTAGTAAGTAAAAATTAAGAACTATTAACATTATACATTTTAAAATTAAAAAAAAATAATAATCAAAATCTTTAAAATAAATTATTCACATATACTTAAAAATTAATTTTAAAAATTAAATAAACAATTATTTAAAAAATTAAAAATAAAATTAAAAAACAAAATTAAAAAAAATATGTTTTAACTTAAAAAATATATAAAAAAATAAATAAATTTAAAACATTTAAAAAATACAAAATAAAATAAAATAAAAAATTCATATGAATATCATTAATGGAGTGAACATATGTAATTATGGCATGCCAAAGGCATCTGCTAACGATATGTTGATTGTGACACATGTACTATTACTTCCAAGCATTAATAAACCTTTTAATTTCAAATACTAAACAAGGCCGATTGAATGTACGATTTGGGTTGGAGGATCCTCGTAGCGCGTGTGAGTTTTATTAAATAATATTTCCAATCCCAACAAAGTAGCATTTGCAATAAGACTTCAAGTTTTTCCACCAATCGAATGATAAGAAGTTTTTCCATAGGGTTGCAAGTCATAACAGATATAAAAAGTCGATCTGGTCTATTAAAAAGGGCGTTTCTGAGATAAGGGGACAGGTTGATATAAAGAATGAGGCGGTCTCTCACTTTTCTCAACAGTTCAAGGCCACTGGTGCGCTCAATCTTCAGGACAAAGGGACAACAGCTGGTCTCTATTCTAGATTGGTTTCCGGTGATGAAGCTGAAGTTTTATACAACCCTGTCACTATTGCTGAGATAAAAGATATACTTTTTCAGTTCAATTCTGAGCGAAGCCCAGGCCCGGACGGCTGGACTTCAGAATTCTTGTGCTATTTTTTTGATCTGGTAGGTGAGGAGCTCTTACAAATGGTGGAGGACACCCGCATAACTGGAAAAATAGCTGGTGGTATCAATTCAACCTTCCTGGTACTGATTCCAAAAGATAATTGTCCTAAAACCTTCAACGACTTCCGTCCAATCTCGCTTTGTAATCTTATATACAAGATTATCTCCAAGGTTATTTCAAATAGATTAAAACCCATACTCGGTAGGAGCCTCTCAGTAGAACAGCTTGGTTTTCTGAAGGGCCGAATAATTCATGATGCCATTGGAGCTGCACATGAATGTTTACACAGTATAAAGCAGAAAAAACTAAAGGCACTAATCTTAAAGCTGGACCTCAAAAAAGCTTTCGACTGTATTGATTGGGACTTCCTGAGGCTTGTCCTCTTTGCGGTGGGTTTTGGAGAAAAGTTCATTAACTGGACACTCTCTTGTGTTACTAGTGCTAATATTGCTGTGCTGATCAATGGTGAGCCCACTCCTTTCTTCAAAAGTGAGAGAGGACTCCGACAGGGATGTCCTCTCTCCCCTTATCTCTTCATATTGATAATGGAAGGACTCAGTATTCTTCTTTCAAGAAGCATCTCTGAGCGTAAAATTTCGGGCATTAAGGTTTCAAAACTCATTAAGATGGTCCATCTGATGTTCGTTGATGACGTTCTGCTTATGTCCACAGCAGATCCTGTGGAATGGCATTGTATTCTTGAAGTGCTTCAGAGTTTCTGTTTGGTCTCGGGCCTATCTATAAATCATGCTAAATCTACAGTCCATTATTGGGGGATTTCTGATGCCGATCTGCAACTACTCAAAGCTACTATTCCGCTCAACTTTATGAATCTGAGCGAAGGCTTAAACTACTTGGGCTTCCATTTGAAGATGGGAGCCTCTTCCTCAAGTGACTGGAGCTGGTTAGTGGCCTCTTTCAAAAAGAGAATAGACTTCTGGTGCAATAAGTGGCTGTCTTTAGGTGGCAGGCTTATCCTGGTTCAATCTGTCCTCCAGAGCAAGGCAGTCTATTGGATGATGTTGGAACGGGCTCCTTCATTGATTATCACCACTCTGCGCAGGATGGCTTTCAATTTTCTGTGGGGAAGGAATGCTGATACAAATAGATTACACCTGTGTAATTGGCAGTCGGTTTCTAGATCAAAAAGTGATGGGGGATGGGGTCTCAAGGACCTTACCACTTTCAACATAGCTCTCTTGGCCAGTTCCTTTTGGAGGGCTGTAACCATAGACAGCATCTGGCACCATATTATCATGGATAAGTATTTAAATTCAAAACCGCTTCTACATTGGCTTCGAAAATCTTCTGTACAGCTATCGTGTGCCTCATCTTTTTGGAAGGGACTGGTAAAATCTTCTCCTATAATCATCCACTGGCTTTGCTGGAAGCCTGGGGCGGGCCGGGATATCTTTCTGGGAAGGGATCTTATTCTTGGGCTGGGAGAACGCTCTCTTCTTTCATCTGCTTTGAGACTCCATCTCCGAGCTTTAAATATTAAAACATTGGATCAGATTTGTCTTTCAACAGGGGCGACTCCGCTGCCAGCAGATTGGTTGTCCTCCGGTGACCTTTTGCTGAGTGAATCTCTTACAACCGAATGGATCTGTTTTACATCAGCTCTTAAAAGCGCAGGGATCTCCCTAAGAGCCGAGTCGGACGTGTTGATTTGGGCCGGTGGTGATGGGACGGGATCGATCTCTGCAAAAAACATTTATTCTGCCCTACAGAACCGCCTCTCCACCGCTCGGGGTTTGCCTTGGACCAATAAGATTTGGAAGTTACAGCTGCCACTGAAACTCAAACTTTTCTCCTGGTTAGTAGGATTTGACAAGCTCCTCACCTGGGATGCATTAAACAGACGGGGTTGGATGGGGCCGAGTATTTGTCCACTTTGTAAAGCCGCTCCTGAGAATCTCCTTCATATTCTGATGCTTTGCCCCTTCTCAAAATCAGTCTGGCACCAACTTACTAGGCATTTTTCTCTTCAGTCTACCTGGTGCGGCTCCTCCATCTCGAACTGTTTTCCTAGTTTGATCACCAGCAATTCGGATCCGCCCTGCCTGGTGGTCCATTATTGTTGGCAGACTTGGCTAGAAAGAAACAGAGTGCTATTCGAGGATGCCAAGCCTTCTCTGCATAGGGTTTTCTACAAGGTTCTGGCATCTTTCTGCTGGCTTTCGAATTCGATCAGAGACCAACCACAACGAGCTATGACCTTTGACTTGGCAGAGGGGCACACTTTAGCCTTTTTTGACGGAGCTGCTCAATCGAATGGATCCAGATGCGGAGCTGGAGGGTGCTTCAAATCACATCAGTCCAGAATTACAAATTGGTTCATCAACTGTGGCTCTGGCACTAATACAAAAGTCGAGCTTTTGGGTTTATGGTCCACGCTCACACTCGCGGATCTTTGGTCTATCGATGATCTCCACGTCCTGGGTGACTCGAGAGTGATAATTGACTGGATCACAAACAGGAACAAGCTCAACTCCATTCACTTAGCAGGTTGGATGCAGAAATCGAGAGATCTCCTTCAGTTTTTCTCCAACATCAACTTTCTTCATGTGCCTCGTTTCCACAATAAGGCTGCTGACGTTCTCTCCAAGCGTGCTTTATCTGAGGTGGTTGGGCGGCTCTCGATCTATCACTGTGAAAATGGGATCGAGAGTCCCATCACCACCATCGACATTTTTGAATGATGGGGACAGTCCCTTCTTATAGCACTGAATCCAGCGCTGGAATAGAATTTGACTGGGCTGAGATTCGATCTTGTATAGTGTATGGTTCAAGTATGAATGTTTTTTACCTTCGGTGTTTTGCTGGCCTGGATTGGCACTGTCTGTGCATTAGATCAACAGTCTACCGCACTCTTTGTAAATGAATTTATATATAATATAAATTTGAGCTAATTTTTTTTGAAAAAAAAAAAGAAAAACAATATTCATATTTTATAAAAGTAAAGAATTTAAGTATAACTTATTTGTATAATGTTTTATATTAGAAAATAGAGATAAATTTATAGTCAAAGCTCAGGTAATGCATGGTCAACGACTAATTGAACGCTATAATANAAGAAAAACAATATTCATATTTTATAAAAGTAAAGAATTTAAGTATAACTTATTTGTATAATGTTTTATATTAGAAAATAGAGATAAATTTATAGTCAAAGCTCAGGTAATGCATGGTCAACGACTAATTGAACGCTATAATACCAGGTCTTCGGCAGATACTAATAACAATTTTATGGAACATTTCATTCATTGAAAAGGTATATTATTAATAAAGAAGAGATTATTGAAAAACCTATATTATTAATAAAAAAAAATTTATTGAAAAAAGTATATTATTAATAAAGAAGAGATTACTGGAAAACATCTTGTAAATTAAATTAAATGTTGAATTATAGAATGTAATCGATTAAATGATTAATTTTTTTTTTATAAAAAATATAATAAACTGTAGTAAAATAATGTTTTTTTAATTAAGTTTATATAATTATTTAAATAAAAAATATATATTTGTTTAAAGAGATTGGATTTAATGTTGAAAATGGATGATTATTTTATTATTATACATGATTTAATAAAAAAAAAATTATCATTATTAATTAACTTAATTTTTTGGTTAAGTAAATATATAGTTATACATAGTAGGATTATATTATAAGATGTTAATTGAGTTTAGGTAGAGTAGTTGGGAAGAATGATTGTTATCCTTCCACTCATGTTTAATTTCAACAAATAACATGTTAAACTCTTAATGAACTTGGTTGATTTCCTAGAGATATATATTCAATAGGAAAAAAAAAAGAATTATATTATATGATCTATTAACAATTATACATGCTATTGAATCAGTGTCCATGACCTTCAATTTAGAAAGGATATTGAATTAGAACTCTTTAATTTAGTAGTGAAGAAGAGAGAAAAGGTTTTATTTGAAATTAAAAAAATATATAAGTATAATTTATTTGAAAAAACATTTTAATATAATTTGTTTCAAATTTTTAAATATTTAATATGATTTAACAATTATAAAATATATATAACGATAATCAAGATGACTTATTATGAAATTGTGGGTGAGTAGGCCATTTGTATGCAAGTCATTTAATTGTAACATTATAAAGAGTTGACATCAATATATGTCAATTATTCTGTTATCTTTGTATTTTTGTGATGGTGTTATGTACTGTATATTTTATTATTTAATGCATTGGAAAGATGCAATAAGTTTTCCAGTTGTTTAACTCTTTGAAGTTATTGTAGGGCACATATTAGAGCTAAACCCTTTTGTTTACTACCCAAGAAAGGCAAGTGTTCCATGGATCCTTCTATGGATACGGTTGAGATCCAAACACTACATTGCGATGGAAATGATTCTTCAGTTTTTCTTGCAGAACAAATATCCTCTTTCCAAAATACTAGATCTTCCTCTATAATTTCGATGAATGGTTTTAATCCTTCAGTGGAATGGAAACTTTCAGGAATCCCACTTAAATAAGTTTACAAAATGAAGTGGTGGGATTACAAGTACATACACAGATTAAAGTCTCATCTATCAATATTACTTTCATAGACCAAGAAGAACCAATCCATATAAATTTGATATAAATCCCAAATGGACTAGGAAAAGAAACAAGGATATAAATATGCACATTTAGGTATAGTTAATCTTGGTCTTGGAACATTGGTTCGACCCTTTCTCCCTGTTTCATCTCTCTATGTTGTTGTAGACACCAAACATATTGATTTTTTTGATGCTATTATTGGTGGTTTCCTTGGACTCCTACATCAAGGACCCTGTTTTGGCAAAATATTTCTGAAATACCTTGTTAGCCTTGAATACCCACATATATATAATCTCCTCAAAGCCTACATCAATTCTTGAGGATTCAAAGTAGACCCTGGATCCTGACTTATTCAATTAAAATCCTTGGTCATTTTCGGTTTCGGAAATGATACTCTCCTAGCGCTGTCTGATAAGGTTCATCAGAGTTCACACCTAATCAATGTGGTGGAATTTGATAAAGCCAAAAATTCCACTCTTATTACCTTTGATTGGACTAGTAGAAATTACCGCAAAACTTGGAAAGTTAAATACAAAAACTTGTGCCTAAAAGATCAAATCCTTTCTAGATATCTATTTGTAAATAGACCAATTATGTTTGACAGAACTAGTAACTCTTTTTCAGTTACCTAACAATCCTAATCTTATATATTTTCAACCTCCTATCAATATATCTACTTATGTCTCTTCCTATAACACTCACTTTTATCATATCAAATCATCTCAACAAGTATTTGAATATCCATTCACTTCCACCTATGCAAGTATTTGAATATCCATTCACTTCCACCTATGAAAATATCATAGAAGAACATAGAGGACATCATAAATATTGTCTGCCTGCAAAAAGGCTCCACAAAAACATATTCCAGGTCTGTTTATGCTATCTATACCCATAAGCAATACCAATATGGAAGTCACAATTTCTTCTGGAATAAAATTCTTTATTCCAGGACGAAATCTCCTTGACTCCCCTTTTAAACAATATAGCCCTGATGGGAGTATAAAGAGAGAATATTTAAATCATAGATCCTCCGCAACAAATGAAATTGTTTCAGATGAAATCAAATTGGAAAATTATGGAAATCTACAACATCAACTAACTGCAAACAATATTGATGATATAGCCATGGATATTCTTCAACTGAAGAAATTTGTTGAAGATGAACATGTTCAAAGATATTTATTGAATAGTAAATTGGACTTGGTCCAACACATTGTAAAAGACACTAAATAAATCAAGCAAACTATGGATATAGCTACTACAAAATTAGATAAAAGACTTGATGCTTTAGGAACAATGCTGGTCAAAGCTCAAGATCTCAGAAAACGAAGAAAATAAATAAATAAATAAATAAATAATCTTGAGTCAATCTACACTCCCATATGTCTCAAAAGGAAAAAAAAAAGACTCACTCCAAAAGTTACTCTTTGGCCAAATGTATGTAGAAGATCAAGATGATAGACCAAAATTTGATTTTGGAGCCACAAAAGAAGAAGTTGAAGAAATTTCATATTCGGTGAAAGGCTTCAAATATTTACCTAAGGCCCCTCCTGCAAAATATCTTCAGATGCTTCATATCCCCAAAAGAGAAGAATCTAGTTCTCATTCTTGATTTCTTCTTCACCATTCACCTAACCATGCTAATCCCTCCTCTGGATCATCTTCTGATATCCCCAACATGTATTTCATAATGGCATAAGATGCGTCCTCCGCCCCTTCTAATAAATTCCATTTTGGAATAGATAGCATGAATAAACTTATACCCCAAATGCCTGAACAACTTGTTCTCAACATAGCCCGTCAAAAGAGATCCGAGATTAGAGATTATATCCAACTTTTAGGAAATTTGGTAACATAAAAGAAAACCCAAGATCCATCTATTACTTCAAAACAAATAACAATGCAGTTAGTTGTTGGATTTTTAGGACTTGCACATGAATGGTGGTGATGGTTTCCACAAGAAACTAAGAATGAAATGATCGCAACAACATATGTTGATGAGCAAATATTATCTGCAATTGGTCGTCGGTTTTACGAACCTGGTGATGAAGAAGACTATTACCATTTGGATTCTCTTTTCATGTCTCAAAGACTTTGTGATCTTGAAAAACATGAGCAATATTTTCGTTACATGAAAAATCTATTGGTCACATCTGGTAATGTAGATAAGCCAGAGTTTTTTAAATACTATCTGAGAATCTTTCTAGGTCATGTTCCAGATGCAATTGAGAAATTTATTAAGGATAAGAAGATCAATATCAAAGGTCTGTCTATGGCTCAAATCCATGCATATATAATCCGGGTATGGGAAGAAAAATATTTAGAAAAAAAGAGTTTCAAAATACTTTAAAAGACATTGTTCTATGTTCTCTCCTAGATTTTGCAAAACCAACCAACCTAGATTTGATCCTACTAATCCTTATAAGAAACCAATCCATATTTAAGACTAATAATCCCTATAAGAATAAAAACGCGTCTAAATCCAAGAATTTTTATAAGGGAAAACACTATCTCAAACTCAGATCTTCTCCAGCTGAAAAATAAAAGTGTTTCATATGTGGCAAGAAAGGCCATTGGAAGAACAAGTGTCCTTTAGAGAAGAAAAGAACATGCATATCCTCTTTAATTAAAGATGCGTTAGATCCATCTTGGTGGTATCTAGCAATATATAGTCCTGGAGAATACCCAGATGGAGAAGATGTTGTTTTCCTTCCATGTGAAAATGAGAGAAGTGATGCTCTTGTTGTTAATAAATTTGGTTCATCAGACTCGTCTTATGAATATGACTCCGATGCACCAAATTTAGGGGGGTGTGAGGTGCCTCCTGAATACTCATTCAGGATGTGTACAGTCCAGAAAAAAGAAAGAAGAAAATATGAAACAAAGGCTTGGAAAAAATGACAAAGAATTATATGATATTCCCACCTATCAATATGTGATGAGACAATCTTTAAAAAAAGAAAAGAAGATAATCTTAACACAACTTAAAGAAAAATATGTCAAAGAAGGAGAATATCACCCGCTCAATAAGAATCTCGCTTCTTACAATCCCATAGAACTCTATAAAGAATATCTTGATCTACACAAAGATAGATAAGAGTTTAGATAGGAAAAAGAAAGAATGTTGAGATTGCAAATGAAATAAAAATAGAGCAATCTTAGGAAAATGATCAAAGAAATTGAAGATCTCAAACACTTGTTGGAAGTCACAAAAAAGAGCTAGATCACTCTTCTAAAGAATACAATTCTAGAGAATACACCAGAATACTACAAGGGCCTCTGGAGCATAAAAGGAAACATTTTTTCTTCCATGAAGAAAGTGAAGAAGAAAAAAAGGAAGATAAGCCTACAGATTTGTCTTTAGGAAATTTTTATGGTCCTAAATTATATATCAAAGTCTAGTTTTGTCCTCCCGAGAACAAGACTTATCCGCTTGATTGCATGATTGATTTAGGTTTCCAAACGAATCTGGCTAAAATAAATGATATTCCTCACTTCAACTGGGAAAAAATGAATGAAAGAGGCATTTCAATTGAAGAAATCCATGACAACCTTCTAGGAAAAGTAGCATATTTCCCCATCAGTATTGCGGGTCAGAAATATACACTCTCTTTGAGAAGACTAAATAACAGTAGTGAATATTGTATTCTAGGATCTGATTTTATCACCAGAGTTAGTCCACTATGTATATATTATGTAAATATTATTTTCAAATGTACAATAAATGGTAGAATCACAACTTGTCCCCTATCTCACCAAATCAACCCAAAATGCAAAGCCTTACCCAAAGAATCCAAACCTACACATATCTCTTTAGCATAACTCTTTAAGATGGAAATATGTATAGCATATGCAAAGATCCATAAAGACAAAGCCCTTKTTGAAATCTCTACTAAGATTGGAAAATATTGCACCTATGAAATCCCTAATGATTTTTGKAGTATATAACAATATTTTTTCTCCCTTCCATTTGACCCATTAARAAAAACAATTCCCCCAAAATCATCAACTACAGTTATGACTCCTTCATAAAGAGAATTTTGTGCCAATGAGATCAAAGATATTTTGTTTAAAGGTCTCATTGAGTCTTTATCAAAGAATAACATGTTGTACAATATTTATCAAGTTTGATCTCAAATTAGGTTTCCACCAGATTGGTATAGAAGCGAAAGACAGATATAAAACAACTTTTATTGTTCCTCATGGTTAGTATCAATTGAAATTACTTCCATTTGGTATAAATAATGCTCTGTCAGAATTCCAGAAACGAATGGAAGATACTTTCAGAGAGCATTCATGGGAATTGGTTTACATAGATGATATTTTGGTATGATCCAAAATTATGCAAGATCATCTCAAGCATTTGTAAATATTTTATCAGTTAGTATTTTTTGGCACAAGGGCAAACCCAAGGTTTAGCTCTAACAACGCACCAACAAGCCCTAACTATTGGCCCTTTCGACAACACCTGTGAAGCAGATGCAGTCTCACCTGAAGTAGCTATAGGGGGTTGCAAGACATAGGTGTCTACAACCAGAGGAAGTGTAAAGTGGATCCAAGGCAACAACACACAACAATCTACTTACTCTTTATCTCCCTTAAACGTACTTCACATAGTTGTATTACAGATCTAACATAATAATGCAATAACAGAATGACAGAAGGAAAAATAACACAATATCAACCACAGAGACACAAAATATATGTGGTTCACCCTCTCCCTAGGGCTATGTCCACAAAACTGAGTTTCTTGATATATTGTGTGAAAACATACAGTTCTATCTTCACTCTCAGCTTGCAGATCTCTCTCTCTTTCTTTCTTTTCTATCTCCCCTCCCTGTGCACCCAGATGTAGTGTTGATCTTCGCACCCAGCTGAAGATCTTACAATACAGACTCAATATAATTCTCTCTCAATATTTTTTTCCTTGAAAACAATAACAACAATACCACAAGACAAACCCCTTTCACTCTTCTCAAACTTTATTTATACATTTCAGTGACCAACGTCTAGGTGTCAAAACCCTAGATCTAAAACCCTAGGTCAACTTGACCCATACTTCCTGGGCTTCGCCAACCTGTCTTTCCTTCTTTTTAGGGAGGTGCTCCAAAGCACTCATTGAAATCTTCTTTCGCTTGCTAATTTTTCCAAGATCCATCTTCCTTGCTGATCTTTCTTCCTCGATCTTCTCATTCAATGACTATCTTTCTCTTACTTCACTCCTTCTTTTCTACTTCTTTGACTACTTCGACCCAACCTAAGTCAATGTGTCTTTCACGCAGTTCTTACTTCACCTTTCTTTCTTAATCTTCTCTTTCTTCCATAACCAAGGGCCAACATGCCCCCAACACTCACTTGTGACTCGTCCTGAGGTAGTGGAGGTTTGAACCTTCTATTTCTCTTCATCTTTAGACTGCACGGAGCAGCTCGTTCTCTCTATTTTGTTCCTCCTTTCCTTGTGCAGACTGTATTTTCTGTGTCTGGTACCCAGTTTAAACTGCACCTGGTACCTAGACCCTTCTTCTTATGCATTTACTTAGAGCTGCGAGGAAGCTGGTTGTCGTAGTACAATTTCAACAACTCCCATTTACCAAACCTTCCTTCCATTCTCCCTTCAAAGTCTTCAACTGCGTGGCTCCTCCTTCTGTAACATAGGCAACCTCATATGGTCCAAGCCAATGTGTCCTAAACTTCCCTATATGATTCATGAACTCTCTCTCATATACCAATACCAGATCTCCTTGCTTAAAGGATTTCTTCTTGATATGTCTATCATGGTAGGCCTTTTCTCGTTCCTTTTGTACCTACTAGTGAAATCCTGCAATGAATCTATCTTCTTCCAGTTCTACCAACTGCACAAGTCTGTCTTGCATAGTGCTTGTGTCATCCATATCTGTCAATGCTGCAATTATTAAGCTAGGAACTAAGTATTCCATAGGTATGACTGCTTCTAGACCATAAACCAATTTAAAGGGAGTCTTCATTATCATCTTCTTGAAAGTGGTTCTATAGGCGCACAATATTGCCGGTACTCTCAAATCCCAATCATCCATGTTTACACTGCAAATATTCGTTAGTGTTGTCTCCAAGATCTTATCGAAATATTTGACCGTCCCATTCACTTGTGGATGGTATGGAGTGCTCTTCTAATGATGAACTTCAAATTCCTGAGTCAAGGCTTCAATAGTATTATTAATAAAATGTGTACCTTGATCACTCATAAGGATCTTCGAGCCTCCAAATCTGGTTATGATATCATCAAATATGAATCGCGCAGTTGTAGTTGCATTACTGTCCTTGAATGCTCTCTGTCATAGTGATGATGTATCTGGCTCCTCTGCACTTCCCTGGTGGGTTGATAGGTCCCACAAAATGAATGACCCATTTCTCAAATGCCTATAAGTTTTGCTGAGGTGCTAAAGGCATCTCATATCTTCTAGATGGTTTCCCAACTCTCTGGCATACATCCCAAACTCTGTAGTATTCCTTAGCATATTTGTGCAAAGTGGGCCACCATAGGCTAGCTCTAAGAACCTTCTGCGTTGTTTCTTTCCCTGCATAGTATCCTCCTACGATGCCTTCATGTGCCTCTGCCAGAATCAGTGGTCTCTCTGCCTCCATAACACATCTCCTTAAAATGTCATCAAGTCCCATCTTGTATAGCTGCCCAGCTATAAGTGAAAAATATGCAGCGCGAACTACCAATTGTTTCTTCTGAATGATTGTATATTCGCGAGGTGCCATTCCTATTGATAAGAACTATACTATATCGATGAAGTGATCATCAACCTTTATGATGGCCAACAAATGTGCATCTGGTAGTGTATCGTCCAAGCTAGTAGGTTCCTCTCCATGTTCTAACCTAGACAAGTGGTTAGGTCCCTTGTTCATTCTTCCTGGCTTGACCACAATTTAAAAATCATATTCCTGGAATAATAGAAACCATATGCATATTCTTCCCCCCAACACTGGCTTATTGAATAGGTATTTCAATGTAGAGTGATCAATGAACATCTTAAAGTGTCCTCCCAACAAGTAGTGACGAAACTTCTGCAATGCATACACCATGGCTAATCCTTCTCTTTCAGTGGTAGTGCAATTTATCTCAGATGTTGAGAGCTTCCTGCTAGAAAAGGCTAACGGATGGTCAATATATCCTACTCCTAGTTGTTCTAGCACTTCCCCCAATTAAATAGAGGATGCATTGACATGTACATGAAAATCCTTACTCCAATCTGGGAAAACTAGAATGGGCGCAATGACCATTTTTTGTTTCAGTGTGTCAAAGCTCTGTTGGCATTCTTGAAACTGACAATATTTCTTCAAAAGATTCTCCATGGGTGTTGTAATATGTGCATACCCCTTAATGAACTTTCTGTAGTATCCAGTATGTCCCAGTGCAATGCACAATTGTCTAACTGAAGTAGGAGGGGGTAGATCAACAATAATGGAAATCTTAGATGGATCTACTAGTAACCCCTGTTTGCACACAACATGGCTTGCAACATGCCAAAGGGTGAAAATAAGATACACTTCTTTAGGTTCAGGGAAATATGACATTGCCTGCACTTATCCAACATTAGTCTTAAACATTCAATATGATTTTACAATAAGCTAAAAACTGTCCAATCATCAAAATATGCTTCCAAATATTTATGTAAAAATTCCTTGGATGCTTCGACCACCACCCTAGAAAATATGGTTGGAGCATTCTTCAATCCAAAAGGAAATCTTGGTAGGATCCCCATTCTGTTTCAAATGTGGTCTTATGTCCATCTTCCTTCACAATCCTCATCTGGTGATAACTTGAAAATCCATCTGTGAAGGAGTAAAATTTCTGTCCACCTACATTATCTAACACTTCGTCAATAAATGGTGTAGGGAATGGATCATGTAAGAATGCATCATTCAGTTTCCTAAAGACTACATAGATTATGATCTCTCCTATTTTCTTATATTGAACCACCATAGGGATAATCCATTCTGACTCTTCTACAGGTTCTATGATTCCTGCTTCCAACATTCTGACTCTTCTACAGGTTGTATGATTCTTGCTTCCAACATTTTGTCTAGCTCAATCTTGAATTTCTGCTTATATTTTGGATTTAATCTGTAGGGTCTCTTCTTGAATGGCCTTGCATCTGGTTTAAAGGGGATCTTCATCTCTCCCATGGGCCCTTTAATTCCCTTCATGTTAGTAGACTTGGTTGGAAACAAGTCCTGATACTCATGCAATAGTTATGTGATCTTGTCAATAGTGGAATCATCCCAATAATATCCAATGTTTGCGAGCTTAGGTGCTTGCTCTGTTCCAATTTTAACTTTATTGATTTTGATTAGCTTTCCAATAAAAGGTAGTTCGACTCCTGGTCCTTCTATGTCTCTCT
>SNQJ01S0023954.1:40243-56663 GCA_010110895.2 Picea sitchensis
GCACCAACTAGAAGGAAGCACCAACTCCCTGGTTTCTCTAGCACCAAGTAGAAGGAAGCTACAACTCCCTGTGTTCAAGCACCCACTTGAACCTCTGAGGACAACAGTCCTCCCTAGCACCTCCCTACCACCCTATTTTATAAATATTTGCTACTGAAACTCATTATAGTGATATAATGTTCAACAATGGCTTACCAGACTCATCATTGTTCTACTGCATTTTGTTGCTCTGTCTACCTCATTGCCTTCCTGCACACATGACTTGCGTTATCTGTTCTTCTTCCTTTTATGCTCTATGTGCCATGTCCATTCACTGCACAGTTCCTCTTCTGTTTAATTCAGCGGCTGCACTCCCCTCCTTCTTCACGCATGAATCACCTTCAACAATGACAATCATAGCTACACCAACAACAACAACAACTCTTCTCTGTATCGTGTACTTATAGATTCTGTGCTACTTATGCATGCAATGCACGCAATCCCTCTGCCTTCTCACACTGCGTTCATCTCCTCCACATGTCGTGTGCTCTGTCTGATCATCATGGTAACCCTTCAGCTTATCTGGCGGTTTGCCCACGCGTTTAACATCACTGGATGTCATGCTGAGATTACTCAGCCTCTTTGGCAGTCGAGACTCTTCATCTTCTCTATCTTAGACGAGCTTATCCTTTCTATTTTCAGCTACAGACTTCAATCCCCTTCCATCTGTCAATTGCCTATATCAATAATCCTCAATCCACTGGAAGATTCCTTGAGACTCTTCATCTTCTTTGGCGATCACACTCAGTCCTCTTCGAGTCCTCTGGTAGAGATCATCATTTGTTTTAGCTATTACATTGAGAAGCGCAAAAGTAGCCCTTCAATCTTGTTCAACTTCACCTGAACTGTTGGATTAAGAATAAAGAATCTTGTGCCTGTTTTTCCATTTCATAATTCGACATTTCAGGATCCCTGTGGTGAAGTTTAGCACCTCTAGCTTCTTCCTCCATCTTCCATCAATATGCCCAATGGCTGTGACCATGTGCTTATGCATAAAGCGCTTTCGCGATTTCACATTTCATGAATCTGGAGATGAGGCATCTCGACTCTCCAAGTCGCGATCCCCAAAACCTCGAAATGGAGCTTATCTGAACTGACTCCTTCCCTTCTTGTGACCACCGACGGTGACCATAGGCTGTGCCAAAAGGCGCTTCATATTTCACGAGTTTCAACACCATGCTCCGTTGACTCCAAGTCAGCGAAATTCCAATTGCTGGCCACTTGTACTATGATTCGACGGTTCAAATCTGATTTTGATTCAACAAATCAGATCATATCGCGATTTCGCATTTCGCGATTTTGACGTTTTTGTGGTTATGTTTCTTGCCTCTCCAAGTCGCGATTCGTGAAACTCCAAAATGGAGTCAGATCAACGGTCCAGATCACACCTTGATCTGACGGCTATGATTAAATCACGATTTCACATATCGTTGTTCCTAAGATAGAGGTTCGCGTCACTCCAAGTCGCGATAGGTGAAGCTTTGATATGGAGCTCAAATCAACGATCCACGTTCTTGGTGATCCGACGGTCCTGATCTTTTCACGATATCGCATCTCGCTGTTCCTTAGATGGATATTCTCATCACTCCAAGTCGCGATAGGCGAGACTCCGAGATGGAGATCATATAAACGTTCCTCATTATTGGTGATATGACGGTCATGATCTTTTCATGATATCGCATCTCGTTGATCCTTATATGGAGATTCTCGTCACTCCAAGTCGCTATAGGCGAGACTCCGAGATGGAGATCATATCAACAGTCCTCATTCTTGGTGATCTGACGGTCCTGATCTTTTCATGATCTCGTATCTCGTTGATCCTTAGATGGAGATTCTCGTCACTCCAAGCGTGATTCGCGAAACTTTGAAATGGAGTCTTTGACTAGCTCTGATCTTTCGCCATGCGTCCTCTTGATCCAATGGTCCATGACTGTCCTTTCTGATGTGGTCTTCCATATTCACCTCCTGGATCTGATGGCCCAGATCACACCTTGATCCAATGGCTAGGATCATTTCGCCATTTCACATTTCGCCACTTCTGTGGTGAAGTGTTTCGACGCTTCAACTCCACTTCATGATTTTGCCACTTCGGTGGTGAAGTGTTTCGACACTTCAACTCCCGGTATCCGAAATTCTAAAATTGAGTTTAATCTTTCATTATCACTATGCTGTTGATCATGCTGATCTTTGCCATCGCTGTTCTTTCCATCAATGACAAGCTTACTCCCAACTGTAAACCTTCCAACAAATGTAAGATAAATATGGATGAAGATAATTGCATCTATCTTATTAGTTCTAATTTAGGTAGTGCATATTATGTGTTTGTATCGACCTTTTATGCCATGAAAGAGGCTCTAGGGACAACTTATTAGAAAACCACTCTTGAATCCTTTTGTGATGCTTTGATTATAGATCAAGATAATCTTGTACAACTTGGAGTGATCAACACTGCAGGTACCTCCTACAAAACCTTAGTCATCCATTTGAAATATAAACCCAAGAATCCCAAGAAGTAACATCCTCACCACAACAAAAAGCAACAGAAGGGTCCCAAGCCCACTAAGATAGCTTCCGATTCTAATGGTGACAAAGGAGAAAAATATAAAAATAAGAAGACTGACAAACATTGAAAATTTTGTGATAAATATGGTCATGATGAGCCCAAATGTTTCAAGAAGATGGAATCTTTAGAAGCAATGATGAAGAAGCACAACATCAGTATTGATTCTATTACTACTTCTTCTTCTCATGGACATGCACTTTCTTCTTCTGGTTTCTCCTTCAATACAACTTATACTTCTTCTGATGAGTGGCTTATTGATTCTAGAGCATCTTATCATATGGCCAAGGATAAAGACATATTTTCTTCTCTAAATGAATGCAACACCAAGAAAATATTTGTTGGTGATGATATATCTCTTAGTTTTGTAGGATCTGGAACAATTCAAGTAGAGAATGGTTATTTCAATGATGTATTATGTGTTCCAAGTATTTCTTGTAACCTTCTATCAGTATATCAAATCACTCATTTAGGTGAAGGTAAAACCATTGAGTTTTCACCTCACCAAGTTGTAATCAAGGATCTAAAAGATCCTAAGCATGTTTTTGCAACTGTAATTGCTGATGATATTACCAGGTTGTACAAGTTTGACAACTTTGGGTCATCATATTTTTCATCAGCTTTTTTTGCTCATAGTGATGACTTGAGAAAACTTTGGCATGAGTGGTTTGATCATCTAAACTATCGATCGTTGTATCAACAATGTACTCAACAAATGGTGATTGGTCGTCCTCTTGTTTCATGCAGAGATGGTGTTTGTGTCGGTTGTGTTCTCGACAAACATCATTGGGATAGTTTTGACAAGTGTGCCTCTTGGCATGCCTCGGGCCCTTTGCAACTTGTTCATAGTGATTTGTGTGGTCCACTTTCTTTTCCTTCTTTTTCTGGGTGCAAGCATTTATTAACTTTCATTAATGAATTTTCCATATGTACTTGGGTTTAATTATTAAAACTTAAGAGAAAAGTTTTTGACAAGTTTTTGGCCTACAAGGCCCTTGTAGAAAAGAAATATGGACATCAAATTAAAAGGTTAAGAAGAAATAATGGAGGTGAATATGTGAAAAATAATTTTACAAGTTACTGCACTACACAGGGAATCCAAATGCAACACACTGTTCCATATACATCACAACAAAATGGTGTTGCTGAGAGAAAGAATCACATATTAAAAGAAATGGCTAATTATATGATCCAATCTAAGGGATTAAGTCTAAAGTATTGGGTGGAAGACATCAATTGTGCACATTGCATAGTAAACCGTACTCCCACAAAGGCTCTTAAAAATATAACATTGGAATAATCTTGGACTAAAATTAAACCAGAAGTAAGTCACTTTCGTGTATTTGGCAGTATAGCATGGGATCACATTCCTGATGAGAAAAAGAAAGCATTGCATCCTAAAAGTGAGTAGTGTATATTTGTTGGTTATTCTGAAGATTTCAAAGGTTATAGACTTCTTCAATCACATTGTAATGAAATTATTATTAGAAGAGATGTTAAATTTGATGAAAATATCTTAGCCTGCTAGCCTAATTCGATGTTTGTTCCTTCTTTGGCCTGCGAGACTAATTCAACGTGTGTGACTTCCTCAGCCTGCGATCCATCTTCGATGTTTGTGCCTTATTTTGTTCTAGTTTCTTCTTCATATGATGAAAGTGAGGATGAAAATCCACCTCCGCCTTCTCACCTTCCTCCAAATGATTCCTCTGAACCTGAACCAACACCAACTCCAACTCCATTGCTTCCTAGATGGGTCTGTTCAACACGCGAAGCAATTGGTGATCTTGTCAATGATCCTTTAGATCAACATTAGACATGTTCATAGTTCTAGCGAGCCTCTTCTCTTTTGTCTCAAGTTTCAAAGACTCATGATCCAGAGACATTTGCAGAAGATTTAGGTCATCCAGATTGGGATACAACAATGAATGAAGAGTATCGTTCTTTAATGGAAAATGATACTTGGGATCTTTTACCTCTTCGAAAAGGAAGAAAACTTATTAGATGTAAATGGGTCTATAGAACTAAGTATGCATCATATGGAAGTGTTGAAAGACGTAAGGACCGATTAGTTTTCAAAGGATTTTCCCAAGTTCAAGTAATTGGCTATAATGAAACCTTTTCCCCTGTAGCCAAAATGAATTCTATCTGCCTTATTCTATCCCTTGCTACCTCATATAAATGGGAGGTCCATTAAATGGATGTTAAATATTCCTTATTGCATGGAGATTTGCAAGAATAAATATACATGGAAAAACCTCCTAGCTATATCTAGAATGAATCTATCCTTGTTTGTCTCCTTAATAAATCTCTTTATGGTCTTAATCAAGGTCCCCGATGTTGGTATGCCAAAATGGACATCTTTCTTATTACAACTAGATTATCTATATGTCATTCTGATCCTAATGTCTATACCAAGAAAGTAGAAATCCATCTCATAATCCTTATCATTTATGTTGATGACCTTATCCTTATTGGTAGTGAATCAAAACTTTTAAACCATGTGAAAACCAGCCTTAGGAAGAAATTTGAAATGACATACTTAGGATTTTTTCACTATTTCCTTGGCCTCCAAGTTTTGCAAACCAATGAAGGAATTTTTATTTTCCAATATAAGTATGCTTGTGACCTTCTTCATGTCTTTCACATGGACGATTGTAAAATAGCCCCTTCTCCCTTCTAATTTAGAGTCAATCTTGCTTCCACCTGTACTTCTCCCGAAGTTGATGCCAGCTTGTACTGTCAGTTTGTTGGTAGCCTCTTATACTTGAATCATACTCGTCCTAATATTTCCTTTGTTGTTGGTCTTATCACCCGGTATATGCAAACACCCCATGAAATCCATTGGAAAGAAACTAAAAGGATACTTCGCTATGTCCATGGTATAGTTTAGTTTGGGATATATTACAGTTCAGGGGGACTCTGTTATTGGTTGGTTTCTCTGATTCAGATTGGGTCGATGACCCTGATGATCAGAATTCTACTACAGGTTATGTTTTCAGCCTTGGTTCAGGAACTGCCAGTTGGGATTGTAAGAAACAATAGGCTATTGCACTTTCTTAAGAAGAAGCAGAGTACCGAGCAACAACAGATTCAATTCATGAAGCCTTATGGCTTCGACATATTGTTTCATAGTTTGGATTCCAGCAACAACATCCAACCATCCTTTAGTGAGAAAATATTAGTGCCATCAAGATCGTCAAAGACCCAATTCAACTTCAGCGAAACAAACACATCGAGCTACACATGCACTTCATTAGAAATATCATTCATGATCAAGTTATTGAAGTGCTCTTTTCCCTACAAAAGATTAAGTTGCAAACATTTTCACAAAGTCTCTTACAGAAGCGAAGTTTTCCAAACTTCAATCTATGTTAGGATTTTAGGAAGTTGCCATCAAGGGGGGATAGGCTCTAATGCCTCCTTCCTTATCCTATTGTGTCACTATTGTAAATCCTTCAATCCTATATCAAGTTGTTCTTAAGGGGGGATGTTAGGATATTTAGACACTTAGGAGTTAGTTAAGATCGACTTGGTCTAATGTGTCATTAAGTAAAAGTTTGTTTCTTAGTGTGTCTCTTTAGTATGAATTAGTATGCATTTGTAGTTAGGAAATCCGACAGTCATGATATGTTCCCGACATAGAGTGATCCGACGGTTCATATTCTCCTCGATCTTAACGACCATTGATCTGTGGCTTAACACCCGATTGGTCCATGATATATATTTAAAGAGCATGGAGGGTCATTTACAGATGATCGATTGTGAGAAACTGTCTTGTAAAATATCTCTGTAATATTTTTCTTTTGCATTAATAAACTTCTCCAAGTGGTCACATTGGTTGGGGTCGTGGATGTTTCCCCTTAGGGGTTCTACCATGTCAAAACATCAGTGTGTTGATCTTTGATCTGGTTGTGTGAATGGTTATTGAAGGTGTTCATCCTCTATTGGAATACCCATGTTGTCTAACAGATCTTGTTAAATTATAAAGTGAAATCCATTTTCCAAGGAGAATTATGCCGACAGTCTTTTCCACCTATGCAAGGATCATATGTTGAATGATGCTTGTAGCATATTCTCTTCCCGAAACCAAATTCTTTGCCAGAATATTTTTGTTGGCCAACAAATGATAGTGATGACAATTGGGAAGGATGTACATGTGGTGAATGTCCTTGTATATTCCTTGCATGGCATGACTATTTTGATTAAAGCGTGGTGGTCTGCATAAAGTAGGTCCACAGTTGTATATGTCAGTCTATCTATCTTTATATTTGTTGGTTGATTCAGGGCTCCATATGTATAAAAGGACCACTTAAGGGATGAGATAATGATAGTGGAGTCCACGCTATCACCCCAAATCTTTTACTTTTACCGTCATGTGTAGGTATTATCTCAACGGTTCTATCAACTAAGTTTGTATAAATAAAGGATGAGAGATAACATTCCTCATTCATTAATTCGATATCTATTTAGGTTTGATGTATCTGAGCTCTAGGTATCCTTTTTGCTTTCCCTATAAGCAACCTTGCATAAGAAAACCAAGGATCTGAAGTGTAAAAAGAAAGGGTGCCTCTGCATATGCTCTTGCTCTTCTCTTGGTGCAATAAGTTGGGATCAAAAGAAAGGATTGAGTAGAGTCTGTGACGATCTTCACCTTATGAAGATGATTAGGATGTGTCTTTGTGTTAGTCTGTATAGCCTCTTATCCTGTGTTATATTGAAAATAATTGCATAGAAGTTTTATTACAATGATTTTGGATCATTGCAAAGCTAATTGTTAGTCCTTTGGGGGAGAAGGGGAAAATTGAGAAAATCATAAGAATTTTATGATACATAATCCTTAAATTAGAGAAATATACCCTATCCTATTCATTAGAGAAAACAAACACCCAGATTCATGATTTTACGTGCTCATGAGAATTTGTTCCTATTTTAGCAATGCTTACTTTTTTCTTTACATTTGTAAAAACAAAGAGATAATTTTGATCTTCCAAATTAGGTTTGATTACTCCCTTATAATATCTTAATTTTCTTTTTTCCTCTAAATATTTATCACACTACATTTTCTCCTTAAATTTTGATTTAATAATTTTCTAAATTCCATTGGGAGGAAACTCCTTCACTTCTTAACATGTAGTTGATAAGTGGCATTTCAAAAAAATATTTCAATGTCCACTTTAAATTGACCAACAACAAGCGTGATAATCTAAGTTTTAATAGTGAGGGAGATGTGTAATTCCTTTTGTGCTTAACATGGAGTTGACATGTAGTGTTAGTGTGTGTGTGTGTGCAATTTTTATTTACATCGGTTTTAATGATAATACACTTCAAAACATACAAGTTTCATGCATTTAAATATGAAAAAGGTGAAGGTGATTTACATTCCATATTGAGATCAAACAACATATAATAAAACGGGAATAGAAATACTAGAAACATAATACAAAAAAAAATGAGATAATAAAATGCAAATAAAATGAATGTGATTAAAATATGAATGAATAAAAAAATAAAATGGCCACAAATATTAAAAATATATAAACAAAACTGCAACATATTAGATCTAATTTTTAGGATTAACTGAGTAGAGAAAGTCATTAATCTATGACCCATATTCATGAGTATTAGTCGCAACCCACAAATAATTTTCATGATTTGAATAGTCCACTTAGCACTCATTGGATCGGGTAGCATAATAATTTAAAAGTTTGATCCAAAAAAAGTTAATATTTATTTATAATAAATTTTAAATTAAAATAATTTATACCTCAAAAAATTTGATTCATGTCTATTAATTAAATTTCTATAAATACATGTTTCAAAGTTGAATACATATCCTATTTTAAAATTTAATATATACAAATTATTCTTTATCAAAATTTTCATAAAAATATATCAAATAAATTTTAACATAATTTGTAAATTATCATTATGTAAGAGTCTTTGATATGATTATATCATAGAATATAGTTATTTTAAATCTATTTTAACATGTATTTATGAGTGTAAATATATTTTAATGTAAAGATGCTCATTATGCTTGGTCAAAACAGTGCATACTATTTAACCCTAATCACTAAAAATTTATATGATTTTTTTATTATAAAGTATAAGGCTTACATATTTATCAAAATGTTCTGTGACGAAGCAACAAACTATGAATCGCTTTGATTATACTTTCGAATTACTGATAATTTTGGTAGGTGAGATGGTGATTTACAATTGCATTGATTTTCACAGACAAATTCCTTTTTCTATCAGAATTGCGATGGGAAAGATGGCGGAATGAATACCCGCTATCCCATCGCGGTATATAGAGGGACGGCGTTCGGTTACGTATTGTTATAACATCCCATTGTATTTGTTTGTTTATAGGTATATTATTAATAAAGAAAATATTATGGAAAAACATATTGTAAATTAAATATTGAAATTTTGATAAAAATATTTATAAAATTATTCAAAATAATGATTAAATGATAATAAAATTTAAGCAAATTAATAAATAACATATGTAAATTAAATATAAAAGTAATCAAAATAATGATAAAAAAATGAGTAAAATAATGAAAAATGATATAATTAAATTTATTATTTATACAATAATTTAAATTTAATAAATATATTTGTTTAATGAGTTTGGATTTAATGGTGTATTATGGAAAAACATATTGTAAATTAAATATTGAAATCTTAATAAAAATATTTATAAAATTACTCAAAATATTGATTAAATGATAATAAAATTTAAGCAAATTAATGAATAATAATGATTAAATGATAATAACATTTAAACAAATTAATAAACAACATATATAAATTAAATATAAAAGTAATCAAAATAATGATTAAATGATAAAAAATAGTAAAATAATGAAAAATGATATAATTAAATTTATACACGAATTTAAATTTAATAAATATATATTTTTAATGAGATTGGATTTAATGGTTAAGGGTGACTACTATCTCTTCAGTTTTGAAGGAGATATTTTTGAAGGAGATATTACATCTCTGTGCATTTTTGAACGGGAATAATACTTCTATTTGTTTTTTACCCTTTTTTTATGAGAATAATCTCTGTAGTTTTTCTGATCTCTCGCTGAGTGGAACTTAGTAAGAACTTAGTAAATTATTTAAAATATATTGAAAATTAAAGAGATTTAAATATATTTTATTTATTTTTATTTATTTTTTTAAGTTTCATAAGTAAAAGTTGATTTGAGAGATAATAATTAATATCATTATTATCAATTAAAAATATTTTCCATTTTTAAAGTCAATCCAAAATAATAATTGTTACATTTTTTCTCTTCTTTTCAATATGAGCACTCCACCATCTATTCCAAAAACTTAGCCTAAGAGGGGGAGGCCCCCAAAATCACCCTAGAGATCCTTTACCATTATATAGAATCATTAGAAAAAATTAGAGAAGAGAGAGATGCCAAAAGACAAATAGACTTAGAATCATTAGAAAAAGGAGTGAAGAAAGATAGGTAAAACTCCAAATAGAGCTAGAGGCAATGATTGATAAAAAAAATTAGACTATTCAAATATACCATTCAAACTCAAATAGAGGATAGATTCTTAGGGTTCAAGAGTGAATTGCAGAAAATGAAGGATACGATTCAAGAAATGGAAAAACATAAATAGTCAACCCAAGAAGGAGACGTTGAAGAAAATCACAACTTGAGAGATAGGATTAAAGAGTTAGAAGAAAAAATAACCAACAATTTGACCCTCAGTAATCTGGAAAACAAATTGGATATCAAACCCATCAAAGAGGAAATGAATAATCTAATTGAATTGGACCGTGAGCATAACAAAAGAGCCTTGAACCTCATAATTTTTGGTATAAAATAACAACAAGAGGAGGATACACTAGCAATAGTAAAAGAAGAATTAAACAATAAATCACAAATTGATACAACTTACATCATAGACGCAAAGAGGCTAGGAAAAATAATTGATCACAAAGATAGGTTGATATGTGTTAAAGTAAGTTGTAATGACCATAAATATAACATACTCAGTAAATATTCGAGCTTAAAAGGGTCAGGAATATTTATAAATGAAGACCTCATTTCCGAAGACCTCATTTACGAAGACCAATATGAATTAAGGAAGGAAATTCAAAAGGTAAAAGAATATAGGAAAGAAGGAAAATGAGTGATAATTAGAAATCGAAAAGCTATTGTTAGGGATAGAGACTAGAAGGATAATAATAAATAGGGATTTGGGACAATCGAGATCCTTTTTTGGAACTGTCGTGGCTTTCCATGGCGCAAAGGTCCTATGATAAATTGGATCCCGAGTGATATTGATATTATTTTTCTAGTTGAAACTTGGGAGCATGAGGAGTCTAAGGTCCCTAACATAAAAGGATTTGTCTTGTGGTCGACATGCAACAAAAAATCCCATCGTAGAGGGATATGATACATAGCTTGTTATATAAGAAAGAACATTTCTCCTCACATTCAACTTCATAAGATTGATCATCTCAATCAGTACATCTGGATATAAATTTTAGACACTAATGCTAAGAAGATGTATATGATTATTTTCTATTTTACAACTATTAATTCTACTTTTTATAAGAAAACAATCTAGATAACAATTGTCCCTATAATAATTTAGAACAAGATATTTATAGTTTGAAAAATGAAGGTAATATCCTCCTACTAGGAGACTTTAATGCTAGAAATGCAACTAAACAAGATACTCTTTTAAGTACCGATTCCAACCATAATCATTTATGGATAAATGAGGACCTTGTTTTATCTAATAGCTACAAAAGAAGCTCTAAAGACTTAATTAAGAATTTGTTTGGTACTGGGTTGGTCAAGCTCTGTAGCTCTCAAGACCTAATAATTTGCAATGGATTAATGAAGTGTCCAAACTCCAACCAGATGACTTGTATTCATGGGCTAGGTAGTAGTGTCATAGATGATGTGATATCTGATATCCCTATTTCCAAGAAAATAACAACTTTATGCCTTTTAAATGACCATGAGCCCAACTCTCATCATAAACCTTTAACCCTAACTATAAACTTTTCCATGAACGAGAGTGCCATTGAAGAGAATTCTGAAAAATAAAAAAAAATTGCGCTTTGACAAAAGTAAAGTTGACCTTTTCTTAAAGGATTTAAATAGTACAAATTAGATATCCTAACTTACAAGTACAACATTGAAGAACTATATCATAATTTTACAACTACCATTTCCACTTCTATTAACAAGTTATCTTTCGAGGTGTCCTATAAAAGGAATAATAGAATGACCAACCCTTGGTATGATAAAGAATGTAAAATTTCTAGGAAATCAATTAGGGATGCTTCTAATGAGTCCTTAAAACTCTATAAGATAAATACGTACAAATCCCTAATTTAAAGGAAAAAAAACTTAGTACTATATCAATAAAATGCAAGAGAAACTTTCACAACTATATAAGTTGGATCCTAAGAAGTTTTGGAACGAAATCCTCAACCAAAATACTAAAGAAAATAATAATATTCCCTTAAGGAACTAGAATTCCTACCTTAAAAGTATTTACGAGTTCCCTAATGCCATAGACACCATTCCTATTGTCCCTACAAAGGAAGAAGTTTTTTCTTTAGATGACATAGATTTCAGGGTTAAGTGGCTTGCAAATGGGAAAGCTAAGAACACTGAAGGCTATCAAAATAATTTTTTTAAAATCAGAGGTTCTATCCTTATCCCTCACATACACAAGCTCTTCAATTTAGAAATCAAGCAGGGCTTCCCTAAACCCTGGATGCAAAGCCTCATTGTTCGTATTTTTAAAAATGGGGATAGAAACATTCCCTCTAATTATACGACCATTATGATTAGCCCAATTATATCCAAGATTTATGGAATTGTGTTTGGAAAATAAGATTATCCTTTGGTTAGAAATTCATGGTAAAAGAGATAAAGGCCAGACCGAGTTTAGGAGATATAATTCAACTATGGACCATCTTGTTACATTTAGGATCATTGCAGAGGACTTCCGCAATACTAAAACTAATCTTTTTTGTTGTTTTGTTGATTTTAAAAATATTTTGACATGGTTCCTACAAAAAACCTTTGAAATAGGTTGGAAGAGATAAAAGTGCCTCTCGAGTTGAGGGATGCTGCATTAAGGATGTATGATAATGTTATTTATAAGTTTAAAAACACTGAGGGCTTGTCAAAAGAGACTAACTGCAATATTGGAGTCAAACAAGGTTGTCCCTTCTCCCTTAGCCTTTTTGGCATTTACATCGACAAGTTAGAAGATTGCTTGGAAAAAGCAGGTTGTGTCGTCGCTACTCTCACTGATATAGTCATCAATCTTCTTCTTTATAGTGATGATATCATTCTTATGGAAATGAGTCCCCATGATCTTGAAAACCAACTAAGAATCCTCAAGGATTTTTGCTCCAATATGGGTATGATTGTTAATACTGATAAGACTAAGGTCATGATTATTAAATCCAATAAGATCACTTATGATACCTTCTTTTATGACAACAACAACTTGGAGGAAGTGAATTCATACAAATATCTTAGAATTGATATTCACCACAAGCTCAACTAGAATTATAGCATTGAGAAAAGGATTATTGGGGGTTGGAAAGCTTATTATGGTCTTGAAAACAATTGTAAATAAATTGATATTTGGATTTGCGATAAGAAGAAACTCCTCTTTGAGACTCTTGTTACACATGTTATTCTTTATGGATGTGAAGTCTGGGGATATAGTATCTCTCGTGAATCCTGGAGAAAGATAGAGCAAATACAAAAGAATTTTATAACCTATAATCTCAACATTAAAGGAAATACTCCCTATCCCATCCTCCTTTTAGAAACAAGCCTCTCCCCCATTGAGAGCATCACTATGACTAGATACCTAATGCATAAGAACAAGTTAAACAACATGGAAGACAAGAGGATTTGGCAACCAATATTGATAAGAGGATAAAGAGATTAAGTTACACAAGTAAAAATATTTCAAATCATATTTAAATGGAATATTATAACTAATTTAATGAGAATTCAAGAGACTTTTAATGAAGTCTTCTAAGATTTTTGATAAATAAATTTGCAAGTTGTGGTTTTTCTTACGAATAGAGACTTTTATGCGATTATTTCTAGGAATAAATAAATAGTAATTTTGTTTTAAAAATTTAGGTTTTTTAAGTTAATTTGATTTAATTTAGTGGTTTAGTTTAGTGGTTGGGAAGAATAATTGTTATCCTTACTATGAGGGCCAATTTCCACAAGAGACATATTGATTCTAGGATTAAAAAAAAAAAACATTATATTTCTTAACATCTATATAGATGTTAGGCACTGTATATTAGTAACTTCACTATATATCTGATTCTAGGATTAAAAAAAAAACCTTTATATTTCTTGATAGATGTTAGGAACTGTATATTAGTAACTTCACTATAACTAGATATAGATATTACTAATTTTTCATTCCACTGAGGTTGTTTAACTATATTAGTAACTTGAGTATAAGTCTTGAAATTATAGGATGTTATTAACATCCATCAATCATATGCTTTATGATGGAAATCAAAATTTTCAAAGTTGTTCATATAATGCAAAGGAATATATCTTTTAAGAGTTAAGATATGTTTATATTAAAACTAGATTTCATAGTTCTAATCCAAAAAATAATAGACCAACATTCTAATTACTAATGATATAGCAAGGAATTAAAAGGTTGAGTCCACATGGACAAGAGAAGGATTAATATGTATGGGAGATGTTGTGCCTACTGATTAGTTCTCTTAGTTCTAAGCTTGACCAACTACTTCCATATCCCACAAGATCTTGACCAAATAGTCTAATTTATCCATTGCATCTTCAAAGTATTTGGTATCTTTTTTGTTACTGAATCTACTATCTACTACCCAATGCATTAATTTAGCATCAATATTTCCCAATGATGTGTTGGCTTGTTTCTCCTTAACCTTTTGTTTGATTATTTCAATATCATCCTTGATTTTTGGAAGGAATCTCTAGTGGTAGTGAATTGTAGCCTCTCTAGCTTCCTTCTCTACATTGGCTTGCCACTTGGAGGAGGAACCCTTACTATAATTTTAGTAGGATCAATACCTACCTCTCCTCATTATCCTAACTATAATATCCACCTTGGTCTCCTTCCTATCCATACATATTTATTGGTTTTGTTCCTGTCTCCCAGATAGAGCCAAGAACTAGGAAGGGCCAAAAATCTCGACTTTAGAATCTATATAGATAATATTCTAATGGTCGTTGTGAACCCCAAGCTTGGTGGTAAGGGCTTCAACTCATTTTTACAATAGAGACACTACACTTGCATTATTCCTATTCACCTCTAATGTTGGAAAAACAATTTCGGTTGTAATACCCCGGTTTTGAGTTCCAAAATTAATAATGTATTTTTTTAATTTGATGAAAGGTCGACGTGCCAATGATTGAGGATCAATGAGATTCATGGGAAAATTTTTGTTTAAAATGGCTGATGGTCGATGGTTGATGATCGGGTGTCGGGGAGATCAGTGGGAAATTTTGGTTTGCAAGAGAAATATCCAATTGCCAATCCTCAATGGAGAGAGGATCATTGGTCTAGTTTTCATGCAATTCGAGATCGATGGCTCAGATTAAAGGGACATTATAACAGTAAGACAATAAAATTTCTATGAATTTTTTGGGGTTTGAAGGTCATTAATGTGTAGGGTGATTTAGAGGCCCCAAACAACCTTTTTAGGAAATCAAAACCCACAAGAAAAAAGTGTATGAAGGTACACTATGTCTCTGCAACTCAAAATGAAATAAATCAAAGAGATCTATCCAATGAGCTACTCCAGGTGAAAAACAAAGCACATATGAGAAAGTTATAATTGAAATATTTAAGGTAAAATTTTGGCACCAATGTACTTCCAAAGGGCATAACTCCCTTCTCAGAAGTTTGTTTAAGGCACAAGATTAGTATATGGAAAGCCTATGAGCCATAGAAGATATCCATGGTTGCATATTTGGGATCTGGGTATGTGAAAATGTGTAGGAAGAGAAATAAGAACCCTGTATGATACAAAGCTAAATTAGGTAAAATAACCTAAACTTATCTAGACCATAACTTTAAGCTCAGAGAACATATTTTAGAAACAAAATAGTCACTCGAAAATTATTGAGGAGGAGAAGACATTTGTCCACACAACATTTTGAATTGTGCACTAAAATTTCACAAAAAGTAATAAATATATTTATGTAGTAGTAAGTGAGTGGAAATTACAACATGTGAATGTGGTAAATTTTCACTCATAACTTAGAATGAGACATGAGTACAAATAATGGAAATATGATTTAGAGGAGAATAAAATAGAACTAGTATAATTTGGAGAAATGTGATATAATTTTGTTGGTATGTTTTACAGGAAGCGTGTGCTTGTCATTGATGGAAAAAACAACAACGACGATGGAAAACAGGAAAAGCATAAGCTCGGGAGGAGAAGCGAACAATATATAGAGATCAAAGCTTAGAAGGGAAAGCACCGTACATAAAGGTGATCCGGATCAAAATACTTGATCGTGGATCTACTTCGAGAGTATTCACGACCGTTGAATCAAATTAAGTGACAGATAGGATAAACGAGGAGCAAGGTTTGAGATTTGAAATCCCCGAAGTCTGAAGAGCTAGAGAGTCGGAGTAAATTTCAGTTATCAGATCATTCTAAAGTGGAAGGACATGATAAGTTAGAAGAAGGGCGTGCTAATCTCAGTGGATGATAATTGAGCACTCAGATCTATGGTCGACAAGGCATATCAGACTACCCCAATCTTTATT
>SNQJ01S0023954.1:90999-105839 GCA_010110895.2 Picea sitchensis
GCGATCAGTTCTAGATCAATGGTCTAGATTCATTTCGGCCTTTGAGACTTTGGGTTATTCTCTTTTCCCACTTCCAAATTCTCCTGGAGTGAGATTCCCTGAATACAATTCGAGTAATTTAATTTCATCTAACGATCCTTCTTTGACATGATCAGTTCTAGATCAATGGTCTAGATTCATTTCGACCATTCGTGACTCTGGGGCTCCGAGATACTCGAACTTTGTGAGGTTTAATCCCTCTGAAGTACATTTCGCTGAAGTAGATCGAACGATTGATTTTTGTTGTTCCATAGATGGATGATCCTAGCTTGTCAACACTTCCCTTTGCTCGATCCAATTTTCGAGATATTTCCCAAAGTGTTCCTTAGATCAGACGTCTGACATTTCTTCATGAATTCTAGCTTCGAGAATTATGCTTCAGTTCAAACTCCTTTTCACCAAAGTGGTCAGCGCCGAAGTTGACCACCATCTTTATTGGTGACATCTGAATAGATCAATGGTTGAAGGAATTTACTGATCCGATGGACGACGAGAGTTTGTGACTCCGGAGCTTTGGCCTTCGAGTAAATTTTCTTGTTCTAGACTCCTTTCGCCAGAGTGGTCAGCGCCAGAGTTTACTGTCTCCTTTCCTTTAATGTGATAAGATGGATCCATTTTATCCACTCCATATCAATTATTTATGGTAGTTCGGTGAGTCCGAGACTTCAAGATATTTTTGGTTTACACTATCCTTCCACTAAACGCGATCAGATGGTCGAGAATTCATCATATGTATTTCCTTGATCTAATGGCTAGCAGGATTTCGTGACTTCGTTCCTCTTCCTTAACTCCAATGTCTCGAATCTTACACTATCCTTCCACTTGGATTTGATCAATAGCTCTAACTGATGTGATGGTTGCGATTACTCCCAAAAACTATCTCAATGAACATGATTCTTCCTCGATCATTCATAAAGGATTATTCTATGTAGGCTCTGGCTTCTGTGTTATTTCAAATGTGCCATCTCTTCTAATATTTTGAATCACAGGATCACTATTGATCCTATCTTGATCAAAAGTGATCATGACTTACTTCTGCCACCTTGTTTGATCCTATCGTGATCAACAATGATCACGACTTACTTTTTCCACCCTGTTTGTCATCAATGACAATTCATCATAAAAATTCATCGTTGCATCACAATGACTTCGAATGTTGACATCAATGACAACATATCAATGAAAATGTGTCCAACAACACAAAGAAAACTTCCGGGTCCAACCGGTGCGCATAGTGGATAGGAAGGTCAAAGCAATTTTTGCATAATTTTGAAGAACTCTTATTGTACAACTGAATATAGATGCACTGAGGAAAATGCATAAATAAGGGGGAGGGGAATGTAATACCCCGACTTGATCATCATATTGTAAATATATTGTACATATGATACTTAGGCTAGTGAGTCGGTATGTTTGGTTTGGTGCACTTGTATATAATACTTAGGCTGGTGAGTGGGTATGTTTAGAACGAAGTTCATGTAAAGATGATCAAAGGTTGGAGAGCTTATATTATAAATTGTACATACATGCACTAATTAATAATAATAATAATAATAATAAACCATGACTGCAGACCAAGGGACGAAAAGAGTATGGGGGGCTAGGACTCCATTAGTGGAAAATGGGGCTAAGGGCTAGTTAAAGGGGGTTGAAGTCAAGCGGGCTAAGATGAATATAATACAATAATTCCCTAAGCCTTTATGCTATTATATTATATAATAATATAATATGAAAAGGGATCATGCATATTTAAAGGGGGGATTTACTTTAATTCTCCATTATATTCATCTCATTCTTACCAGGTTGACTACACGAGTTTCTCTAGGGTAGATGATGACCCAGACTACAGAGTTTACCCATGGATCCTGGGTGGAGCTAGAGGTGTGTACACTTCTCCTTGAGTTTCCTCAAAGAAGGATGGAGACCTCGAAGGAGAAGTGTTGAGATAGGTTCCCTAGTGTGAGTCGTGGAGGGTACCTAGAGACCTATGAGCGCAACTGGAACTCCTGGAGCCATAGTGCTATGAGACTTCCTGGCCAACCTCTGATGGATCCGTAGAAGGATAGTGGTGCAGCCCGCAAGACCTCGATGCAGAGAAGGGGACACACTACCTTGGGTTGTGTAGGATGATGGGGAATGAGACACTCTGGGTTGGACTGCTACTAAGGTTTGGTACCTTGGCATAAACCTTTATGGTACTGACTATGGACCATAGTTGGATAGGAAGATTTTTCTCTGCTGGAGTGATATCCCCATCTCGGTGGTAACTCACTGGGAAGAGACAATGAGTAGTGGGAAGAGACAATGAGTAGTGTAGTCTATGACTGGGAGGAACAGAACATGTGAGGTCTGCAGCCGATCAATAATTTTCATAAAAAATAAATGTCATATTTATATATACTCTGATATTGCTACATTATGTATTGATGTATTAATTGTTCAATACTTATATAATCTCTATGTATTTCTACATTTCTGAATTGTTAACATGTTATACAAGAGTTTGCATGTTCAATATTAAGCTATTGCTACAGAGTTAAGAATTTATGAACAATTTCAAAGGGAAATTGGGGAATTTCAGTGCCCCATCGGGGGCTCTTCAGAGAAGTATCATCAAATAAATTTTATTTGATTTTTGAATAATCTTTATATAAGTGTCTTTGAAATGACTAAGGCAACTAAAATTATGTGGTTTTAGCTGGAAATTATCATAAAATATTTTGATTTGCGAGTGAGAAAGTATATTTCTATCAGTGTAAATCTATTTTAACATGTATTTATGAGTGCAAATATATCTTAATGTAAAGATGTTCATCATGGCTTTTCAAAAAAGTTTAATCTAAACGTTTTATTTTTTTTCTTTTTCTTTTTCTACCATTTCAATGTTTGATTTTGTCAAAAATCGTATAAAAATTGGTTGGATTTGCAGATTTACAGGACACCTTTCTAAACAACCCTGCATAGTATTTAACGATGATCACCAAAATTTGTCTAATGATCAGGAAAAAATAATATAAATTTATAAGATTTACATATTTATCGAAATGTCAAATTATCAATAGCAAAAAATATTTCGCAATCATATTAATTATTTATTATGAAATTATAAAATTTACAAATTATCGAAATGTTTTGTCACGTCGGAACAAGCCATTTAGGTAAATATTAAGGGAATGGCGAAGGAGAAAAGACCGCTGGATCTGTAAAAGAACATTAGCGGAAATTAGAAGGAATTCGCATACTCAGCTTTTAAATAAGTGGTGTAATACTTTTAGAAAATAGCCCATCTCCCATATCACGCTTCTCTGTATATATTGTTTTGAAAAGACAACTTTGTCTCTATATATGCTGAGTACTGGGAAATCACACCTATCGTTTTCAGATTCCGGAATGACAGCGACATAAAGATTACTTATAATCTCTGTCTGCGTGTAGGATGTTTTATATAACGTTGATGGCGATGGAAATTGTCGTTGCATTACATATGCGATGCAGTGGAACCATGATATGATTAATTTTATTGGAGTATAAGGGAGAAAAACAACACTTCACTATCTCTGTCACCACAATCTAAATTTATTTATTAACCTTCCAAACTAATTCAATGATAGAATTATTAGGGTGAGGGGTATAGTTTGCATGATATGTGGATGGGAAGATATTATGCAAAACAACTTCATAACATAATATGAGGGGGTGATCATGTGGCTCTATGAGAGGGTAGAGTAGGTATAGATATTAGGAAAATCTTTTTTTGAGGGGGTGAAAGTGAGGGTAAGGTGAGGGAAGTGATTATGTAAAACATAATAAAATTGTATTATGAAAGTGATGGTGAGAGTGGAGTGGGATGAGGAGAGATATTATGCAAAATATATGAAGATGGGATTGTTGGAGATATTATATTGGGTGAGGGAGATATTATGCAAAACAATATCTCATATGATTATGAGAGTAAGATATTATGCAAAATATATATCTCATATGAGGGTGAGGGTGCAGTGAGATAATATGCAAAACATAATACTTTTGCACAATATCTCCCCCACCCCTATATGCTTTTCATAATATATCATCTCACCCCTACCACTCTCACTCTCACTCTCATTTAAATATGTATACTTTATCAAACTTTTTCATCATTTATAAGTATACCATATATCCTCCTACCCCTACCATTTTCACTCTCATTTTAAATATGTCTACTTTATCAAACTTTCTCATCGTTTATAAGTATATTATTAATAAAGAAGTGATGATTAAAAGACATATTGCAAATTAAATATTGAAATCTCAATAAAATATAAACATTTTTGTAAAATTAATAAAAATAATGATTAAAGAATTAACAAGAATTATAAAAGATGATAAAACAATGAATAAAAAATGATAAAAAATAATTAAATTTATATAATTGTTTAAATATAATAAGGCTCAATTTGATGGTAAAAAGGGATGAGTTTTCACCCATCATATAAAGCTTTTATATCAAGATTTTATTTTATGGGAGATTGTCTTTTGGTATTAATTAACTTAATTTAGTAATTAAATATATAATTATATTAATTAAATTAATTTAGTAATTAAATATATATTTATATTAATTAATTTAATTTGATAGTTAAATATATAATTTTATGTAGTATATTAAATTTTTGAAAAATATTAATAGATATTTTTGCAGTATTCAAAAAGTTATTAATAAATATTTGAATGATTTTTTTAATATTGAAAATAATTATAGAGAAGTTTTGTTATACTTATTTTGGATAATTGTAAATTCAAGTGGTGTAATACTTTTAGAAAATTTAGAAAATGTTAATCATTTTATCATAAATAATTTTTGAATTAAAAAAATATAGATTATATTTTATTTGTTCCCTCGAGTTAAAGAGAGTGGATTATGATGGTACAATTAGAATAAGAAAAAATTTGTTTATTTCAAAGAGTCCATCATTAAGAAAAAAATAAATGTTAAAAAAATAAGAACAAGCTTTTATTAAATTCATACTAAAATAAAATTTTAGAGCAAAACCTAAAAGACTTTACTAACAAAAACATGTAAAATTGACAATTCTATGAAATTCTAAGATAAAAAGAATTTCTCATGAGATGCATAATCTATATAGAGATTCTATCTAATTTTCAAAACATTTATAATTAGATATTTTATCTCATTTCAAAAAAAAATTAACACAACTAATATTTACAATGTGTTAATTCATTAAAAAAACACAAATTGAACTAAGTTATTTTATTTGCAATTTATTTGATCTTAGAAAAAATATAATATAATAAAATAATTAAACTTTGTGGGATAAGGTTTAATAAGCATCTGTTAATATTAATGGAGAGCAATCTCATCATGATATTGTGTTTTCCCACAAACTCCACATACAAGTTAAGCCACATAAAAGAGTATCTTAACAGTACATTTCATCACATTTTTATAAACAATTTTAAAATAAATACTTATTTTTATAAATAACTTTAAAATAAATAAACATTTAATAAAATCTATATTAAATTTAAAATAAATAAAAAAAATATAAAGAAGAGAAACAATTTCATAAATTTAAATATGTAAAAAACTACGATGAATTATATTATATACTGAGATGGAACAAGAAATAATGCAATGCAAATATAAATACCATATATAATGCGGAAATAAATGACATAATAAAATAAATAAATGTGATCAAAATATTAATATATTAAAAAAACCTACAAATATTAAGAACCAAAATTTAAATACAACGAATTATAATAAAATAAACATTTATGGTTAAAAGAAAATATATCATAAACACACATACATTATGAGAGGAAATTATATAATGGAAGATATTATTAAAATAAATATTAATTTTCAATATAATTGAAAATATGATAAACACATATGATAAATAAAATTACATAATAATAAGTAATTTTATTTGCAACTTATTTAATCTTAAAATAATAATAAAATAAAATAATTAAACTTTTTTCTTTTTTCTAAGGTTTGATCAACATGTGTTAATATGTGTTAATGGAGAGTAATTTCATCATGATACTTTGAGATTTTTTTTGGGGATAACACTTATTTATAATCTTAAAATAAATAAAAATATAATAAAGTTTATATTAACTTTAAAATAAATATAAATATATAAAGAAATTGAAAATAATTTGAATTAATTTAATAATTTTTTTTTTGGGTAGATGTAGTTTTTTTTTTACTGTTTTATATTTGAAATATGATATTAAAAATATATATATTAATAATCAAATTAATATTTTAATATTGATTATAGACAAAATATTTTAATGTCACTTGATGTAAAATACTTCAATATTATTTTTGAGGAAAATATATTTTTTACTTCATTATCATTTTTAGAAAATATATTCTTTGAGTAAAAAAAATTACTAAGAGAGTGTAAATTCTTCTATATACAACATGGAATTGGCCTGGAGTATTTACAAATAATAATTAATAAAAAAAACTAATTCAATATTAACCATATATAAAATATTTTAATATATTTTTTTAATTAAAATATTTCAACATTAAATTTATACAAAAATACTAATATATCAATAAAAACACATTATAAAAAAAGTTGGTACATTGATTTTATTTTACATTAAAAAAATTTGATTCAATAAGTTCTAATCATATTCTGCAAAACAATTTAGTACATTGGTATTAATTTTTAATAATATTGTGCAAAAAGGTTTAGTGAATTAATTTTAATAATAGTACATATGAAAATAAACAAATTTCTAAAATTTAATTATACAAAAGGTGAGGATGAATTACATTATGTATTGATATCAAATAAGAAGTAATAAGAAGTAATAAAATGAAAATATAAATAAAAAGTAATAAAATGAAAATATAAATACTAAAAATGTAATACCAAAAAACATTACACAATAAAAAGAAATTGCAATGAATGTGATTAGAATATTAATATATTAACTAAATAAATATCTACAAATATTAAAAAACAAAATTTAAATACAATGAATGACAATAAAATGAATATTTATTATTATAAATAAATATGATAAATATATATTATTAGAGGAAATTATATAATGGAAAATATTATCAAAATCAATACTACTTTTAAAAGTAGTTGAATATATGATAAACATATATCACCCAAAGAGTTGTATATCAACTTATCTTTGGAGTTGGGATAAGAAGAAACTCCTCTTTGAGACTCTTGTTACATCTATTATTCTTTATGGATGGGGATGTAGTATCTCTCGTGAATCCTGGAGAAAGATAGAGCAAATACAAAAGAATTTTATAACCTATAATCTCAAAATTAAAGGAAATACGCCCTATCCCATCCTCCTCATAGAAACAAGTCTCTCCCCCATTGAGAGCATAATGGGTATGACTAGATACATAATGTATAAGAACAAGTTAAACAACATGGAAGACAGAGGCTTAATGTATAAGAACAAGTTAAACAACATGGAAGACAAGAGGCTACCTAAAATTGCTTCAAAATCAAGTCATAACCACTATCGACTCAAGCGAGGATGGCATAAAAATGCCCGGTTTTGGTTAAACTATTGGGGAATCATGGAAGAAACCATTTTGTAGAATAAAGATACTATTAAAAAAACATCACATCAAAATTTATGGAAAAAATGTGGTGTGATAAAGAGTTAGATTAGAAAAGAAAATTAAGGTATTATAAAGATGTAATCAACCATAATCTAGAAGATCAAAATTATCTTTCTGTTTTTCCAAGTGTAAAGAAAAAAATAAGCATTGCTAAGATAAGAACAAATTCTCACGAGCTCCATAGTGAAACTGGGCGTTGGTCAATTCTTAAAACACCTTGGGATGAAAGAGTGTGTCACCTTTGTGACACTAAGAAGGTTGAAGATGAAAAGCACTTTCTCTTAGATTGTCCAGCCTATACCCATATTAGATCTCATTTTCAAAATATTGATCACACTACCAACCTTCCTAACCTTTTAACTCAACAAACCTATGGTGATCTTGGAAAGCTTCTCTTAATGTTTTTCGAACACAGAAACAAAATTCTAAAGAATCACAAGTAATCACTTACCCTCTTAAGATCTCATAGACCAATTAAATCTTAATGGACATTAATCATCATAAACATCATCATAATGTAAGATATTATCAAACTTAATACTAAGTTTTGAAGTAATTGCATGCTATTATATTTAACATAAATCAGTTTTAAATTGATATAAAATCATTCACTGTACAAACATTTTTTTTCCAGTTTTCTTCTTTTATCTTTTATTTTTGAAAGCCCGTTTCTAACTTTCTATTATGCACCAAATTTTATAATCATCGCATCTTGTGGCCTGCCATTCAAGGAAAAAAGGCGACAGGCGGTAGGAAAATATGTCACCGTCCTCTTTTATCACCCCGAAATCTATTCTTAACATTGTTCTAATACTATCTATATGCGTGTACATATAGATTGCAATTGTTTGAATTGTTTAAAGACTGAAAATAGTAACAACATAAAAACTTATAAAGTCATTTATAATTAACTATCCCATTACTCAAGTGGTCGTGGTGAGGTAACTCATTGAAAGTGGTCGTGGTGAGGTAACTCATTGAACTTCTCTCTACAGGGTTATATATGTCTTCTTGGTCTTCTCGTCTACCTCAATTGGATTTCAGGGCCCTTCTGTTAAGTTTCTTTGACCTGCATTCTACTTCTTTTCTCTACCCCATTTTCCTTAGTGAAGGTGTAAAACTTGACTCCAAAGACATTTCTCTAGTGCTTCAAACTCTTGGATTTCAGGGACCTTCTCTTAAGTTTCTTTGACTTGCAATCTACTTATTTTCTCTGCCCCATTTCCTTAGTCAAGGTGTAAAACTTGACTTTAAAGACATTTCTCTAATGCTTCAAACTCTTTGTTCAACATGATAATTATTTTATTCATTTGGTCCCTTTTGGGTTAAATTTGGGTTAAATTTGTTGTTGTGGGTTGCTCCTTTCTTCCATTACTTGGGAAAGAATTTATTTCACAACCTAATACATTTTAGTTTTTTTATACATTAAATTTGTTGTTGTGGGGTGTTCTTTTCTTCCATTACTTAGGAGAGAATTTATTTCAATAACCCAATACATTTTAGTTTCTTTATACATTTTTGTGTCCATGGCTCTTAGAAATCTAGGGTCCTCTACCCATCCTATCAACTTTTCCTCAATTTGGCTCCTAGTCATGCCCTTTTTCCTCTGGTGCATGAGTTGTTCGATGATTTATAGCTCCTCCTTTGTCTCAAGCTTGAAGTGGGAGTTGTATAATTGCTCTGATTTACCTTATTCTCTTTGCACCCTTGTCACATGTTTTATTTTTTCGATTTGTGAGAGTGAACCAAAATTCAAGACCCTTTTACCTTTGGTGTCTTCCTCCATGGGATTCTTAGGAAGACTTCTTCTGGAATATCTAGGTACCTCTGGGATTAAAAAATAGATAGTCTAGCCCGACAGTCCCTCCATTTCAAGGTGACACAAGATGAAACCGAGGGAAGAAGCAGAGGCAACACAAAAGGTAGAAAAAAATATGGCTCAACAAGGAAGGTGAGGTAGGTTTTTGGCACTTTTAAACTGAGAATGAACCTCGAACGAAAGAGGGAAATAAGTGACAGAGGTCCTTCCCCTAGGCTTGGAGGTGAGCTTAAGCTCAAACATAGTGAAATAAGAGTAGGGAGCTCTTCCTCTTGAATAAAAAAAACCCCCCTGGAGATTCAAACCCCAAATAATAAAGTCTACAAATCTACAAAATGAAGTACAAAGAAGTGAACGAACAACCTTTATAGGTGCTCTCATAGTATTTGACCCAAACTATTGTCTACGTGACCACGCTTCTCTAGAGATATCCTTTTCCCTTACTCTTTCATTCTTCATATATGTTTATGAATCTATTGTGTGCCTCAAATTCCCTCCTAGGTACATGATTCCTTTCTTAAATCGAGGTGTTGTGTTTTCATCATGCCTTTGTGTGGCTGAGCAATGCATTAATTTCCACATTGAAATACTTTTGTTCCCTCCACTCGATGAATTCATAATGATGGTACTCCCCTCAGGACCTATTTTATGTAGGCTTGAGATCACCCCACAATTAATTTCCTTCAAGTCGACATATGAAGGCATTGATGGCCTATACTCACCCCTTGATATCACACAAAACCATATCATGACACTGGGTGTAAGATGACATCATCTCCCTCCATGTGGGGAGACATCGTCTTGTCCTCATAGACAACCCCATGTGGGAACAAGTTGTACTCCCTATTTATTTTGATGCAATCATAATTGAGTTGGTTGGACTTAAAAGATTCCCATTGTGCCCTGATTTTTTGAATGTCCATGTTCATATCTTCGCTCGCCGATATATTTGCTAATCCATTGGATTTTATGCAAACATGTAGGGTTCATACCTATATTATAATGAATGAAGGTGGAAACCTATAAGAGATTGAATTCAGTCTCCAATTTGATGACACCTTGTCTAGGTAAGATCATCCTACTTTTTTTTAAGAGCTTGGATTACCACAACTGAATACCCACTTACAATGAGAATGGTGTAACCAATCCCCTAGGATATCTTCATCCCCTTCACTAAAATATCTAGTTCAACTATATTATTGGTGTTATTTCCTAGATGGACTACATAGATCAAGGAATTCTCATCCTTGAAGACCCATCCCACACCTATTGGTCCTAGGTTAGCTTTCATTTCCCCTTCAAAATACAACCTGTTGAATCCTCTTGAAGGAATTGTCCATACCTCAAGTGATTCCTTCATATTTCTAGGAGTTCATCTAACAGGTACAAGACAAAATTATTTGAGGTTCCATTCTGTGAAAATTATTTTCTCCATCCCTAGAAGGTCCATTGCCTCTTCTAACCAAGGGAAATAGATGATGTATTCCTAGATGTTTGTTTGAGTGCTATGCCATATATTTCCCATGATTATATATTGTTTACTAAATATTATTCGGTTTCATTGTTTCTAGACTACCCATAATAGGAATACTAGAAACACATTCCATACTTTTTGTACAATTGTATTGATGAATGGGGATTACCACCACTTCTCCAAGGTATGTAAAACGTTTCCCCTAATGTTGTCATATTGTCTAAAAAATAATACCCATCTATCTCACAATGTTGATACCTTGAGACATCCATTGAAGAGATGTTGACACATTTCTTCCTCTTGTATTGAAAGGAAGTAGTTATGCCCCCGCTCAAACCCTCTTCTAATAAGCCTATCCCATATAAGGGTATTTTTCCAAGATAAAATTTGGAGGAAAGTAGATACTTTGGGACAAATCTTTGTATTCCATGTGTTATGGAAAATCCCCCTTGATATTGGGTGGTATGGTTAGATTCTATGCAGGAAGCCCGCCTGACATTAAAGTTGTCATCCCCATATGAGCCCCACCTTAATATGTTTGGACGCCTTTGGGTTACAATTGTTATTTTTCTTATACAATTCTCTCTAGTGTTATTCTTTCCTCGTCTTATAGAACTACAAGACATTATTTTCCCAACTTCCAACAATAGTATGAATTTGATCCTAGGTTGTTTGTATTCTAACAATAGTGATTGACCAAATTCCATCCCCGAGTTTGTAGCTTTATTATTTTCGAGGACAATAAATCCAAGGAGGAAAACTTAAGTTCTTGTTTCTCAACATCCTCGCAAAACAAATCCAATGATCCCTCTCTCATTTCCTAGAAGCTATGATATTGGACTAGAAATTTATTGTTGTAGGAATTATTCCAGTTAATGGAGCTAGAGAAATGGTCGTCCATATGAATGAGATACCCTTTTATAACATTGTTGGCATATTCAATTCTTTGTACCTTTCTCTACGTGTTGTCTTTGTTTTTAACTCATCACCACTGTAATTTTCTACTAAATCTTTGTTCATAATCAGAGGATATTTGATCCCTACACTTCCTCAATACTTGGCTAAACATACTTTGTCCCATGCTAATATATCCCATTTACACTCCTTTCTATGACCTTCACACAAGAAGTCACTTTGGATTGAGAAGATGGATTTAAAATTTTTAACTAGTGCTACTAGAACTAAGAACATGTAAAGAGAGAGGGGCAATGAAGGATATATTTGATTAATGTTATTTTGTAGACAAGGTGAGGAACATAAAGGTTTAGTTGGTTATATTTATTTCAATATTAGAAAGGAGATCTTCCCATGAAATGTTCCTGAGTGCATTTTCCAGGAGGGGGTCCCCCAAGTACTTGGATGGAAGGTAGATTATTTGAAAGCGAAGCAATCTAAAGATGTTTCTTTGGAATAACAAGTACTTGGATGGAAGGGAGATTATTTGAAAGTGAAGGAATGTGGATATGTTTCTCTAGAATTTGAGGGGTGCGTTAAGGAAGATTTTATATTTTTATTAATTAATAAATTCCCTAGATGATTAAATCAAATTTATCAAGAATATATTTAATGGATTGGGCCTCTCTGAGAGAAGGACCCCAAGGAACATAGAATTGTACGCAAATTGCAAGTGTGAGAGGGGATTTGAGTTAGGATGCAACTTTATTCCTTTAATTCAATTCTCTTTAAGAGAATATTTCAAAATGTGACCCAAACCTTAAGCTACAAGGATGGAAAGGTAGGGAGAAAAGAGTTCCCCTTGACATATTCCTATGGATGGATTAAAAGTAGTAGATGGTGAACCATTGACTGTAATAGAGAAAAAGGAAGTGGAGATTATACTTCTCGCCCAATTTATCCATTCCTTGGAGAATCCAAATGAAAATAACATTTTTTATAGAAAATACTAACTTAGTCAATCATATTCTTTCAACATGTCCAACTCCATTAACATTCTAGGGGATTTGGAGAATTTTAGAGAAATGATGGTTTCATTAGATAATGTGATTCCATCTAAGATACTCCTTTTCTCCACATACCCTCCTTTATATGGAGATAGTATTTTTTTCAATAAAGGTTTGATCCAGTTGACAATGATATTAGATACAGTTTTGTAGATAACATTACAAAGAGAAATTGGTTGAAACATGTCCGCGAAGTTGGGATTGTGTGACTTGGAGATTAGGGTTTGAAAATTCAAATTAAAAAATTGTAGGATATTACTTGATATTCAATAGTCTTCAACTAATTTATAGACTTATTTTCCTATGATAGGCTAGTTAGCTTGGAAGAATTTGTTTGTGAATTCATCCAAGCCTAGGGATTTTCTGGTAGGAATGTCTTTGGTTGTGTTGGATACTTTGTCAAATGAGATGGGATGCATTATACCAAGATTATAATCTTGAGTGTTGAGAGAAGGGACATAGATTAGGATGGATTTGATGTATCCTTCAGTCTATAATGGTTAATCTGTGAGTACATTCCTAAAGTGTGTTTTCAACTACTTCTCTATATCTCCATGTTTTCCAAGCTCTTCTTTGGTCATTGATTGCAAATATATTATGCAATTCTAGTTTCTTCAATTTATCATTGAGTTATGGAAGAATAACATGTTCTTTCCCCCCTCCCATAACCATCATGTTAAAGAGTTTTTCTTCCAAATAATCTCCCCCTGTTTAGCCTTGATGTTAAGGTTCTTTTGGATTTGAAGCACCTCAACCTCTAATTCCTTAGATATACTTCCTGCAAGATTTTTTATTGAAGTGATTGCATATTTCTTTCCAATTGTTGTTGGGATTGAAATTTATTTCCAAATACTTATTTTATATTGGTTACATTTCTTGATGTTTTGTTCGATCTATTTTAACTTTTGTTGGAGCTAGTACATTTTGGAGCCTTGGATTTTCCTTAGCTTGCATCCACCAGAGCTATAAGTTGGTTATGAAATCAGGGTGATCTAGTTAGAACTTCTCAAATAGAAAAGACTTGTGTGTTGGGCCTAACATACTATCTCATGATAAATGTATGGGTCAATGGTTTGATCTTATTAAAGGGAATGCCTTCCGTAGAGAAATTAAACTGATACTCAAATAGGGATTTTGAAATGAGAAATCAATCTAACAGAACTATGATCTTATGGTTCCCATCTTGTTTGTTGTTCCAACCGTGGCACCCATTATGATCTGGATTTTATGAGCAGAATGAAATGAATACAGATTATTAACAGGTGTTTAACACAAAATAATAGAGACACAGTAAAATTGATTTTCTATTCAATAACGAAATAAGATGAAACTGTAAAATGTAGCGGAAACAAGCTTGCTGGAATGGTGGCAGCTTATCTTTGAGAAGAGATGTGACGTCAACGCGCATTCTCAAGAAGAAGGTTACAATAAGGCTCTGAAGGCATTTTTACAATAAGAAGGAATTCCAAAAACCATAGACATCCAAAAAACTAACCTTAGGAGATGAAGCGCCAAAATTCATGTGGGCCCCGTTTGGGTAAGTTAGTACATCAACTTCCCAGGGTCGTAACTTTTGCATATGATCTCTGTTTTAGGCGTGTGATAGCCCGTTGGAAAGGTATCGTCGAGAAGATTCATTTTGGTGGATTAATTATGCCTATAACTATCATTGAGGATATTGATCCCGAAAAACCTTCATTTAGGCCCTCAAAATGGCCCCGGAAGTTAAAACTGCTAAAAATAGTAAATTGCCAAAATTGTCAAAAACCTATTTTGAGCTAGTTGGAAAAGGTGGGTGGCCACCGATATCCATCTGGAATAATCCTCCCTCCTTAGGAAGCAATGGTCTCCATTGCATTAAGGTCCTTCATCAGATGAGGAAATTTCTGCTAAATTTGGGCCCGGGTGAGCCACTTG
>SNQJ01S0023954.1:112866-123434 GCA_010110895.2 Picea sitchensis
CCCCCCCTCTGCACTCCCCCGCGTGGAAGAGTGTACATACTTCTGGGGTGTAAATACTTCATGGGGTATAAACACGGCTGAAAGCAAGGACCTCTGAATTAGGAAGATAATCATGCTCCACAACCAACACTTATCAAAGCTAAGTTGGGAAAACTACAGAGTACTTGGGATCAATTCTTGATCTAGTCTAGGTTTTAGAAGGAAGTAAATCCTCATGCTTCATAGTCGCATGATAAAGTTGGCGATCCTAATCAAGAAGCTCCACCTAGCGCCAGTCAACCAGCCATTTCAAAGAAGGGTAAAAGAGAAACTTTCTTAAAGACTTTAGAAGAAGCAGTGGAGGCTACTCCAACTAGCGTGCAATAAGATGAAGGGTCTTCTCATATCCTAGGTGGAGGTAAGCATCCTTTTCCATATGCCCAAAAGACTTATTCTAGAAGGACCCAAATATTGGTAAAACCTAGGGTATTGAAGGAAGATAAAAAACTTGAGACAACAAAGGAATTTGTAGATCCTATGTAGCGTAAAGATCATTTCCCAGAGATCATCCTACCTAAATATCATTTGAAGACGATGCTTCTAAATATATAATTTTGGTAAGAAAAAGAAGCACACGACCTCAAAATAAATTCAGGTTGAAATCCAAAGCAATGTATGATCCTTCCATTAAAGTGAAGGTCATCATTATCGATGAGGAATATGAAAAACCTATGGAAAATAAATCTACAAGTAAGAAAATCCTTGTAACTAAGATTGAGAGGAATAAATTTAAGAAGGGAGGTATGAGAGTAAATAAAAAGACTCCTACAGGAAAAGGCATATTTTCTGCCAGAAAATAGGTTAAGAAGAATATGAAAGGTCCAAACCCTAAGATCGGATTTGAAGGGGATAAGCCTAAGAGAATGCAAAATCGATATCAATCCAAGAGACCGGAAATAATAGTTTGGACTTGTTGGCAGAAGCAACTACATTAGTCTTTCATAAAGATCTTTCAGTTTGAGAATTCCACCTCCAATGCAAATCCTAAATTGTGATTGAAGACAATTGATAAAGGGAGTAACCTTTTTTTTCTCTTATATATAAGGTATCATTCCTATTTTTTTTTATCATCTTTAACCTAGGCGAGGAAAAGAGTTGAAAACGTGCAAAACCAGTTTTTCTATGTCACTACCGGAGGTTCCCACAGTCACATACACAGGAAAACAAGGGCGCTACAGGAACACCTATGGCAGTCGATTTTGCTGCAAATATGACAAAGTTTCATATTTTTGTAATGGAAGGGAGTAAACTATGTAATCTCTTTATGGATCATATTATGGAGTTATATACCCTTTTTGTGGATCTAAAAATCTATATTGGGATACGATGACTATACAGATCTGTTATCATGGATGAATTGTCAAAGGATGGATTCGAGTGGATCATTGAAGATCGAGTATATATTGGAAGGATAAAGAGGAAGTTGTAGTGTAATCATCCAGATGGAAAGAAATTCAACCAAAGAGCTTTTTATGCAAGGTTGTTGCCTTAATTCTAGGATCTATTTTTTAAACTGTTTATTATTTTGTATATCAACAATTAGAGGCATAAATTATCCCCGAGCATTTGTAAGGATTAGTTTTGAGGTGTCCCTAACTATCAGGTTGACCATTAATGCATGTAAATGCAAAACACTATATATTAGACGAAACAGAGAAAAAATAGGTTGGATCCCTGGTTTTGTCTTAAAGGTTATAATTATAAGACTATTTTGATCCATTGTACCTATGTAAAGATTTTAGTTTTTAATAAAGTCGAAGGTTGGTGTGTATATCTTATCTTTTTTTATCACTTATATTTCCTCATCTTGAACATATCATTACTATTATATGCTCCTATGATTGTATGTATGTGTTGAAAAGGTTTATCTATTTGTCATAGTGCAATCTTTGCCACATGTGTGTTTGAGTCTTTTAAATATGGTTTTTTTGAGTGTAGGTTTATTCTTCTACTGATCAAAGTATATTAAAGAACAAATACTCTTTGATGATTGTCAGTTTTGTTCCAGTCAATTATCCCTAATCATATCAAATACTCTTTTACTCCAACTGAGATTTTGTTTACCTGATCTGCTGCACATAGGTGATTCAAAAATGATCCATAGAAGTCTAAAGATAACTCATAATTCGTAGAAGCACCTCAAGAAGCTCAGAATGGCCTCAGCAGACAGACAAATGGAAAAAAATTCAAAATTTTCAAAACTCAGTGAAATTGGCATCATCACGAAGAGCGCATCCCAATCTTTCCAATGACGTAAACGACTCTTCAAATGGAGTTATAGATCAAAATATATTCATGGTCAAAGTTTTGGTCAACCTAGCCTAGTCAACAGGGATGAGTCAGCATCCATACTATGGATGTCAACATTAGTACGGATAACATCACCATATGTATAGGGTACGTGGCACACAAAGAGGGTGACACATGTCATGATGACGTTAGCATGACATCTTCATGATGACATGGAAGCACTAGAGGCTGCCACGTGTCACTCATTTATGACATTTTCCAGTCAGTTTGTGGACCAATGGGAAAGTGCCATGTGGAAATCCATATAGCCACGTGGAAATCCATACATCCACCTGGAAGGTGACGTGGAAATATGATGCGACAAGGATGATGTGGTATGACCATGCAATGTGGTGACGTGGGCCAGTGAAAGGTCTCCATGTGGCCCAGTCATGGGTTTCCACGTGGCAGTGGGAAAATGCACAGTGACTTCCAACAACCGAACATTTAAAAAAAAATGGCAGGTTTGGTTGGCGCCAATCCCTAATCTTCCAAATTAAATGTGCACACCGCCATATCTAGTTGGTTAAAATAATACACTACCAAAGTTATCACTATTGCCAGAGTTAGCGAAGAAGGTTCCATGGTTCAAACAATACACAGCCAAAGTTATCACCATTGCCAAAGTTAGCAGAGGAGGTTCAATAGTTTCAAAACTAACAATCCAAAGGGAGGAGGCCCATGATTTTGACCTCGAGACCTCTCCCCAATACAAGTGCCCAAATATACCTCCGTCAATCGTTCGACCAAACGACCCTATTGTTTATACAACCCACATTTTTAATTTAAATTTTGATTTCTGCCAATGCACGGGGGGAAGGTGTAGGGCGCGATGATACGACTGGGAACATTTTTCGAGGAAGAGTTTTGTAAATTTATTGCAGGTTGCAAGCACAAAAATTGAGACAAAATTTAGCTAGGGGCTCAAAGTGCCAGACTCAGATCGATGCGTGGAGACAATTATTTTTGGGTAATTCAACACCACGAATTCAGTGGTGCTATTTGTTTTCTAATATGAGCAAAGCTTTTGTAGCTTAAGTCCAGAATGAGGTATACTTATGTATTTTGCCAAATACTTTTGCTGAGTTAACATAAAGAAAAACATAATGTCACCAAGAAGTGTAGGGTTATATTTTCTATTGCTTCAAAGTTGATTGATGAAGTGGATTTGGATGTTGGATCACTTGATATATGTGGCATAGTGCTAGGGAGTCCTTATCTTTATGATAGAAAAATAGTCTTCTTTCATCATGAAAATAAATATCACCTTACTAAAGGGGGAATGGAATATATTGTTAGAGCCCACAACATGAAGGTAAACACAACACTTGTTAGTGCAGGAAAAATGAAGAGACTCATAAACACTAATAAGATATATGTACTCATGGTCGTAAGGTAAAAGGATGTCTGAACATATGACTCCTTCCAAGGATGTGATCCTTCTCATAAGAAATAATTAATTGATATTGTTTCTAAGTATGATGACATCTTTCAGGAACCACACGGATTACCTCCTAAGAGGAAAATACAAGATGAAATACATCTTCAACAAGATTCTCGTCTTCCTAATGTGGGAATGTACATGATGTCGGTTGTAGAGATGACAAAAATAAAAAAGAAGGCACAAGGCTTATTGGATCAAGGGGTCATCAGGCCTAGTTCATCTCCTTGTGGTTATCTGATCGTGATGGTGCCAAAGAAGGATGGAACATGGCGAATGTGTGTCAATTATCGAGACTTAAATAAAATCACGGTGAAAAATCGATACCCTCTTCCTCGTATAGATGATTTACTTGATCAATTAAAGAATGATGTTTATTTTACTAAGTTGGATTTGCGCAGTGGATACCATCAGATCAGGGTTGCAGAACAAGATGCATGGAAAACTTCCTTTAAAACTAAACATAGATTGTTTCAGTGGTTAGTTATGTCATTTGGGCTTTGTAATGCTCCGACAACCTTCATGTGTGTGATGAATGATGTATTTGGGCCATTTCTAGATGATTTTGTAATTGTATATTTAGAGGACATTATTATATTCAATAGGACTTGCGATGAACATGTAAGGCATGTAAAGAAAGTATTGGATACTTTGCAAAGGTAAAAAATTTATGTAAAATTTTCCAAATGTGAATTTGGCAAGACTGCACTAATGTACTTAGTTCATATTGTAGGAGGAGGACAATTGAAAATTGATCCTTCCAAGAATGATGTAATTGTAAATTGTCCTGAGCCCACAAATATAACCTAAATACATAGCTTCTTGGGTGCAGTTCAGTATTGGAGGAGATTCATAGAAAATTTCTCTTTCATTGCAACCCCTTTGCATGCTTTAACAAATGTGAAGAATGATTTTTAGTGGGGAGGAAAGAAAAAAAACTCCTTCGACACATTCAAGGAAAAGATAAGTACCACACCAGTATTAGCACTTTCGAATCTTCATCATCCTTTCTATATTGAGACAGATGCCAGCAGATACGCCATGGGTGCAATATTGATGCAATATCATAAGCCTATTTGTTACCACTCTGAAACTTTTAACCAAGTTGTTGTTAACTATCATACATATGATAAAGAGTTGTATTCATTAGTTCAAAGTGTAAATAAGTGGAAGCACTACTTGTTATGGAAGGAAACAATCATACATACATATCATCATCCCTTACAGTGTCTCCAAGCACAAACCAAGCTGCAACAATCTCGACATTAAGGGTGGATGTGTTTTCTTCAACAATTTCACTTGGTAATTAAATATAAAAAGGGTACAAGTAACAAGGTATTTGATATGATTTCTAGACCTCCTATTGTTGCTTCTATTATTTTGAAGAATTTTTCTTTATCCCGTGATAGCTATGTGGAACAATATGTTGTTGATGAATATTTTAAAGATGTATTTAAAAATCTAACCCATGGTGCACAGGTAGAGAACTATTGTCTACAGGGAAAACTACTCTACCATCTTGGAAAACTATGTATTCATACAAGTGAATGAGTCCATGTAATATAAGAAGCTCACACTTCTCTTGTGTCTGAGCATTTTGGGGTGGAAAAAACTATGGCTCATCTGCAAAGGTTTTGTTACTGACCTCAAATGAAAGCAATTGTAACTAAATATGTAAAGGGGTGTGTGATGTGTTCTACTTTTAAGCCCACTAATATAAAATTGGGGCTATACTCACCAATTCTTGTTCCATCCCATGAATGGGAGAGTATCTCCATGGATTTTGTAGGGGGTTTATCAATGTTGAAAAGGGGTCATGAATATTTGTATGTAGTAGTGGATAGGTTTATCAAAATGTGTATTTTGATGCCATGTAAAAAGAAGATCACTGTTGAGAAAATTACTAATATCTTCTTTCAGTATGTTTGGGTTCACTTTGGATTACCCACATCCATCATCTCAGATAGAGATATTCGTTTCCTTGGAGATTTTTGGACAAAATTGTGGAGAATGATGGACACCAAGTTGAAGAGGATCATTGCTTTCCATCCACATACCGATGGACAGACAAAGGTTGTTAACCGAACCATGATACATTTTCTTCGAGGCTACTGCAACAAACATCCCAAGTTGTGGGATGAACAGATACCCTATGTACACCATTCTTACAATCAAGCCTTACATTCCTCCACTCAATGTTCTCCATTCGAGACATGTTTGGTTATTTTCCTATGGTCCCTTTGGACTTGATGTATGGGAAAGATGTCGATTCCAGTCAAAAAAGAAATGAAGACAGGGCCCACAAGTTCATTCAAAGGATCCAACAAGTACACCAAGCAGTCAATGAACAGTTGGAGAAGAGTCAAGCACAATATAAAGCTTAACATGAAAAACACAAGGTTGATCATTAGCTCCAAGTTGGAGACTATGTATGGCTTCACATAAACAAGGAGTGGTTGAAGGGTGAAGGAAAGAAACTCAAGCCTATCTGATATGGACCCTTCACTATTTTGGAGAGAAGCGGAACCAATGTTTTTAGTTTATATATTCCACCTTATATGCAGATCTACTCAGTTGTAAATGTGGAAAAATTGAAACTCTTTGAGCCTCCCATGATCATGGATCAAGGTGAGGAATTTTCAATACCTTCAGTTGATGAGTTTTCTCCCGAGTACTTGGACGAGTTGAAATAAGATATCATCCTGGACACAAGGATGAGGAATTCACACAGGGGTGATGTTGATTATCTTCGAGTGGGATTAAAGGGCACACATCCAAGAAATCCAAAGTGGATTAAAAATGACAAGGTGAGGGGACTCTTCCTTCACTTATCTGTTGATTTATGAAAGCTTTTGGTGGTCCAAAAATCTCTTAGTGGGAAGGCGTGATCCAGAAAGGATCCAAAGAAGTCTAAGGATAACTCAGAATTCACAGAAGCGCCTCAGGAAGCTCAGAATGGCCTCAACAGACAGAGAAAGAGAAAATAATTACATGTTTTCAAAACTTTGTGAAATTAGCATCATCACAAAGAGAATGTAGAAAGATTTCCAATGACGCAAATGACTCATCAAACGAAGTTATAGATCAAAATATATTCACGGTCAAAGTTTTGGTCAACCTAGCCTAGTCAAAAGGGATGAGTCAACATCCATACTATTGACGTGAGCATCAGTACAAATGATGTCGTCATTCGTATAGGGTATGTGGCACATGCAGAGGGTGACACGTGTCATGATGATGTTAGCATGATGTTAACATGATGACGTGTCAGCAACAAAGGCTGCCATGTGTCACTCATTTTTGTCATTTTTCGGTCTGCCTGTGGATGAATGGAAAAGCACCACATTACAATCCGTACAGCGACCTAGTAGGTGACATGGCAAGCTGATGCGATAGGGAAGAGGTGGCATGACCGTGCAGTGTGGTGGCATGGGCCAATGAAAGGCCACCACATGGCCTAGTCATGGGTTGCCACATGGCAGTGGGAAAATGCACGGTGATGTCCAACAACCAAACATTTAAAAAAAAATGGTGGGGTTGGCTGGCGCCAACCCCCAATTTTCCAAATTAAACGTACACACTACCATATCTGGTTGGTTAAAAAAAAAAACTGCCAAAGTTCTCACCGTTTCCATAGCTAGCGGAGAAGGTTCCACTATTCAAACAATACACCGCCAAAATTATCACCATTGCCAAAGTTAGTGAAGGAGGCTGCATGGTTTCAAAACTAACAAGCCAAAGGGGGGAGGCACACAGGTTTGACCCCAGAACCTCTCCCCAATACAAGTTCCCAAATATACCTTCACTAGCCATTGGACCAAACGATGCTATTGTTTATACCGCCCTCCTTTTTTATTTAGATTTTGATTTCTGCCAGTGCACAGGGGAAAAGAGTAGGGCATGATAGTACGACCTGACACATTTTTCGAGGTAGATTTTTTTCAATTTATTACAGGTTGCAGGCACGAAAACATAAACAAAATTTCTCTAGGGATAGAAAGTGTCAGATTCATATCGAGGCATGGAAACAATCAATTTTTGGTAATTCGACACGACAAATTCAGTGGTGTTTGTTTTTTTATCTGATAAAAGCTTATGTAGCTTAACACCAGAATGAGGTATACTTATGTATTTTTCTAAATTCTTTTGTTGAGTTGATAAAAAGGCCTACCCATTTGAGAGCGGGACCTAGAGACTTAGTCCACTAGGGATGAATTCCGTTATCAAGTTTTTTTTGTTTAGATCTGATGCTTATGTCTCTTTATCATTGAAATTTCCTTCTTTATGGTGCATTTCAGTTTATACTCATTTAATACAATTCTTTAATAAGTCACATTGATGAAAAGATCTTAGATCAATAGGGAAGAGGTTTTAATAGCTCACTCATCAAGTTACATTGCRATCAAGAGTGTGATGCTCCCTTCTCTCTAAAACTAATTTCTTTAAACATTTTGAAACAAGGTGTGCTAGGATTATCTCAACAACATTCTTGAGTTTACTTCTAGTGCTACCAAGAAGGAATGTCTAATTCCACCAGTTATTCATCCATGCCTTCTAGTTTCCCATGTTCTTCAAAGTCTCGGGGGCATTCCTCCCTCTAGTTCCATATCTTGATCTTCTTCTTCATCTTCCATGTTGCTAGGATTATAGTAACCTTTCTTATTCTCTTCCATTTTTTATCCTACACTTTATCTCATTGGTACTTTCCATCATTTCTTATCCCCTATTGAATAATTATATTAGTAGGTCTCCTCCCCTTTCTCATAATGAGCATGGAAACTGTTGTTATTGGAAAAAGGGCCCAGGTTCAGATTAGCATTATTTTGTCAAGATTTTATTTTTATTAGAACATTCATGAAACTCTCATGATCTATGGTGTCCTTGATTTTATTAGTAATTTTGGATGAGGTTTGAACACATTTTGAATATTGAAAATATATGCATATTAAATCAGGAAGACATCTCGATACATTGATATAAATGTAGATATAGGTGTAAGAGGTGCAAAACCCCAAATTTGTAAACCCATATATATTAACAAGGGACCCTAGTCTCTTTGCTATTCCTTCCATCATTTCCTTCTCCCATAATTCTTCAGGCATCATCTTTACTAGCCTATTGCTTCCTTGCCTCACCCATTTGTGATAAGGTGTTGTTAGAATTTACTTGCCTTCATTAGTCTAATGCTTCCTTGCTATGCCTATTTCTTGTAAGGTGTTGTTAGAAGTTGATTCTCCGTCTTCAGTGAGGACATCCAATAAGTCCCAACAATATAAAAAATTTAGATGGTCATAGACTTGACCACTATACCTCTTAGATTATAAACATAACACTCATCAACTTGAACTAACCCACTGAACTAAAATTTTAATACAAGTATCATCTATAAATTTTAATTTGATTTTTGAATGGTTGTCTGATAGAGATCCAAAATTTACCTCAAATTTTTGGAAAGGATTATTTAATGAGTTTAGAACAAATTTCAATTTTAGTACAACCTATCATCCAAAATCAAATGGACAAACAGAGAGGGTGAATCAAGTGATTGAAGATATGTTGAGGATGTATATGATGGATAAACCATCAAAATGGGAAGACAACCTACAGTTGGTAGAGTTTTCTTATAACAATGGGTACCAAGCATCTCTAACGATGAGTCCATTTGAGGAACTTTATGGCAGAGAGTGGAACACACCAGTAAGTTGGGATAACCCAATAGACAGAGCAGTGGTTGGGCTAGATTTTCTTAGATAAATGGAGGAGCAAATGATAAAAATAAATCAAAATTTAAAGGTTTCCCAAGACAGGCAGAAAAGTTATGTTGATAAGGGAAGAACTCACAATAAATTTAAAGTGGGTGATCATGTATTCTAGAAAGTGAAAGCCAACAGAAGTTCCTCGAAGTTGGAAAATTTTTCAAAGTTGGTAGCTCGCTATTGTGGGCCATTTGAAATCCTAGAGAGGATTGGTCCAGTGGCTTATATGATTGCATTGCCTGCATCTATGTCTGTTCATAATGTATTCCATGTATCATTGCTCAAGAAATATATACATGATGCTAATCATGTTATTGATTGGAATGGGATCCAGGTGGAGCAAGAGGGCACTTTCCAAGTGCATCTGGTGCGCATGCTGGACCGGAAAATCAAACAGCTCCAGAATCGAGCCATAGAGCTTGTAAAAGTCCAATGGACCTTGTGCGGTCCCGAGGACGCTACTTGGGAGCATGAGGATGCAATGTGGGCAGAATACCCACATCTTTTTGAGGATTTTTGAAATTTTGTTGTATATGGGTACATTATGCACGAAGGACAATGCATAAATAAGGGGTGGAGATTGTAATATCCCTAGGCCGAACCCAATTGTAATGTAAATGAAAATGTACTTAAGCTGGTGAGTTGTTTGATATCATTTTTTGTATACACATTTCATGCCATAGTGCATGCATGTACTGTGCAGTAAAATGAGGAAGTCTGCACATTCCTAGATACCATGCGCAACAACTTGAGTGTGCGTGATTTTGAGGCCATGGAGCCTTTTGTGTATATGCTACGTTTTATAGGCTGGGGAGCCAGTTATTATAAGCTAGGATGCTTATGTTTTGATTAGGCTGGACAACCTAGATGTTAAAGGTCAGTGTGTGTATTTTTGTATATGTCTCGTAATTAATATAAAATACATCGTTGTGCGTAGACCGACCACGATAAAAGAGTATGGGGGACTAAAATCCACTGGTTAGGGAAAGGGAGGAGCCTAAAAGTTAGGGAAAATGGCTAAGCTAGGGAGCTTAAGCCAAAAA
>SNQJ01S0023955.1:0-20829 GCA_010110895.2 Picea sitchensis
TGTCGGTGATGATCTTCACTGACACTCTAACATGAGTGATGATCTTCTCTTCTAGAAACTCCATGACTACCTTGTCAATGGCCCTCTTGGTTGGTATGGATTCAACTTACTTTGTGAAGTAATCCATGGCAACGATCATCCATTTATGCCCATTCCTAGAATTATATTTGAATTCTCCTATGAAGTCAAGGCCCCATTGTTGGAATGGTACTTCTACTATGTCCCATTGTAAAGGGAGGGCTGGTGGCTTTTGTTTCCCTACGAAGAGTTGACAAGGTTGAAAATAGCTTACAAACTTATGGATGTTTGAAAATATACTCGACCAATAGTAACCACCTCCTAAAATCTTGTGGGTAGTAGTTATCATTGCATGATTTCCACCACATAGCCCCTTATGAAATGCATCCATTAAGTTTATATATTATTTGGGGTCTACACATCTAAGGATTAATCCCTTTGGATTTCTCCATCCTAGGACTTGGTTGATGAAACTGAATTTAGAGGCCTTTAATCTTAATGCTCTTGTTTTATGATCTGCTGGGTGATATGGACTTGGAAGGTTCTTAAGATAGTAAATGATGTCAACATACTAATCATGTTGTTCTGATTCTTCTATCATCGCATATATCATAGGGAAATGTTATTCTTTCATTCCAAGAGCTACTTCATTTCCTTCAACCATCATCTGGGCCAATCCTTGGCCCTTAATTAACTTGATAGGCCTAATTTCCAAATCCTACTCTTGAATCTTGGCCACTCACTTTCCTCTAACTCCCAAGCAATGTTATGACCCAAGGGGGGAATATATAGGGTTAAATGTATGTGATATGACCCCAAGGGGGGGATATATGGGGCTAAATGTACATCTGATGTGAATATATATGTAATAAGGTCGACCTAATAGTAAAGGGGCCTCATGTGCAAGTGTGAATATGTATATATAGAGATAATGTATTCATTATTGTAGAGACGGGAATTGTGATGTATGAATGTAATTGATTATTTGGAGGAGGTTCTCCTATTCTTTAAGGAGTTATTGTGTAACTTATCTATCTTGGAGTTGTGCTCCATGCTCACATTCTGTACATGGTGTGTACTTTTGTTTTCTTATGATATTTTAAGAATTTGGTTCATTACAAGCAATCTTGATGAAATAGTATATCTTTTACCACTGAATAAGGAACATAGGTGAGTATTCTTTAATATACCACATATGTCTCAAAATGTTTCAATGACTTGACTAGGGAATAATCTTGTTTCTCCATGATGTCAAACTTTATCTCAACATCTCCAAGAGTCTTACTAATGGAAGCTATGTGTTTCTCTTCACCTTGATCATTTTTTTAAAGCAAGACACTAGCAATGGTGTCCTCAGAAGATAAGGAAAAAACTTGGAAATCCTTTCAATAATTTGGACTTACTAGCACATGAGACTTCACATATGATTCTTCGACAACCTCAAAGGATAACTTTCCTTATTCATCCCATTTGAAATTGTCATATTTCTTGAGCAAATTGGATATAGGTTTGGTTATTTCAACAAAGTTTGGGAGAAATATTTGGATAAAGTTGATATTGCTGAAAATTAATTGAAGCGCTTCCTTGTTTTTGGGTAAAGGGATTGCTTTAATACCTTCAATCCTTTCTAGGTCAACCTTTACCCCATCCTTTGAAACTATATGCCCAAGAATCTTTCTTTTGAGAAACCCAAATATGTATTTCTTTGGGTTCAACAATATTCCATTCTTGTGACATCTTTAAAACACTTGCTTTAGATATCCGATGTGAGAGTTTCTTTCCTTCAAAAACATGGTAAGATCATCTTGATATATATTGATTATCTTTCCCATAGTATCTCTAAATGCATAATCCATGGCTCTTTGAAAGGTGGCACCTACATTGAGTAAGAGAAAAGGCATTCTTATGTATTCAAATGTGCCCCAAGATGTGGTAAATGCAATCTTATGGTGATCATATTTGTTTACCCACACTTGATTGTAACCTGAAAATCCATCCAATAATGACATCATTGTTGACCCTGTGATTCTTTGCAACAAATGCTCCATGTTAGGCAATGTATAGTTTTCCTTTTTAGATGATACATTTAGATTCCTTAAATCAACACATAGTCTAATCTCACATGTTTTCTTTCTTACCACTACAAGGTTGGATACGCAGGTTGAATGCATTGTAGGTGCAATAATATTAGCTTCAAGAAACTTTTTCAACTCTTTCTAAATAAGGGGAGCCAACTTTGGATTTATTTGTCTCAAATTTTGTCGAAAAGGTTTGGCATCCTCCTTAAAGGGTATAGTGAGTTTAATTATGTCACCCTTGTAATATTTCAAGTCATTGTATGACCAAGTGAAGACATCTTTGTGCTCTCTAATCAAATTCTCAATTTCTTTCCTTTCTTTCATTGAAATTCCCTTTCTAATCTTCACAATCTTAGGACCGTAAGGAGATCCAATGTTGATTCCCATGTACTCATTAGGATTAATTATTTATTTCTTTTCCTTGTACATGTCATGTGTATCAAACATATTTTCTAAAGGAACCAAGCCAATTTCTATCAAACATATCTTATTAACTCTCAATTTCTCTTGACATTCTAATCCTTCTTCTCTCCAATCAATTTCATTGTCAACAAACTCTTGAAGATTGTTTATGAATCTTATGACCTGGGAATCATCATAAAAAAACTTGCCAATGCTCAACATTATCTGGAATGGATGGTCTAAAGATGATCTCTAACTTTCCTCCTACCAATAAATCTCAACAAGGTTGGAGAGTTGAAGTGGAAACTACCAAAGCATTAACTTTCTCATTAGGAATCCTAGGATTTGCTTCTAAGGATAACACATCAAATGATTCCATGGTATCCCACACATCCTTTTTATACATTTTCAATATGTCATTCTTGCATGCAAACTAATTCTTCACTTGAAGGATTACCAAATCAGAGTCACCTTGGATTTTCAAAATTCTAATTCTCATATCCTTAGCTATATTTAATCCAAGCAATAGAGCTTTATACTTAGCCACATTGTTCATTGCTTCAAATTCTAAGCGAAAGGAATGACACAATGTGTCACCCCAAGGAGATGTAAATACAATCCCTACATCGGCCCCTGTTCTAGATTTAGCTCGATCAAAGTTCATCTTCTAAGTAATATTGACATTTTCTTGGGGATATACTTTTTTTTCTAACACATTATAATATCCTAAGTCTTCCTCATAGAAAACCAATTTGTTCATAGGATCTTGGGGATCCTCTACATGATACCTCTTCATTTGTTTATTGTGCAAAGTCATGAAGATATTTTCATAAGTAGGAATGGTAGCATAAGATAGGTCCATTTGGATACTACATCCTATATTGGTGATCCATTTACAAGATAAGAGAATTCCAAAACATCTATAACAACTACATCCATTAGCAATGAGATGTCCGAATAGATAGCCAATCTAATGTGGAGATCATTGATTAGGCCACATACTTTAAATTCTTTGGAGTCCATTGCACATATATTCCTGCAAGGTCTTGTGATATTCAATCCTAATTGATTCATAACTATGAGAGACATCACATTGGTTGAGGCTCTAGAGTCTAACATATAATTATGCAAGAGAAATACATTCACTAACAATGATATGAAAAGGGTTGATGAATTGCATTTCTCCTTCCTTCCTGATTCATGGACTGGAGAAAAAACATGGGATTCTTCATTATCATCCACAACTTGGTTTGGTTGATTAATCTCTTCAAGCCCCAAAACTTCCTTTATTTGGCATCTTATGGAAGGAATATTTGCTAACACAACTATGGGAATAGGTACATTAGCATTACCCATCCATCTTGTTACATCCAACTTTAATTCAAAATGGTTACTTGTTGAAGGATCACATTGAGTCACTTTCACAATTGGTGCTACATGTTGATTATTTTTTTCAAGGAACTTTACAAGACCTTGTTGACTTCCTTGAGGAGGGTTGCCTTTTCTTCTTTGGTAGGTCAAACCTTTATACGTATTAGCTCACATATTTTGGATTTCGTCTTGAGATGGATTTTCACCAAATATTTTGATTTCTCTTTTTGTCTCTATGGACTTGTCCTTAACTTGTTGCATGTTCTCTTGGGACAATGAGATTTTCTTGCTCCCTTCAAATAAGTTTTTGCAAGAGTCCAAATAGTTTTCATCATATTGAGCACTTGCTTTGACCATCTCTATATACTTTTCTCAAGTCTTTTCTTCATGGAAACATTCATAGGCTTGACAATGATGAGGGGGCTCATGGTCAAACATGTTGGTTGGTTCGAACATTGTAAGAGGTCTTTGATTTGTAGGAGGGCCCCAATACCCATTCTTAGGAGGAAACATGTTATGTTGTTGATTTCTTTCCATTGCAACACAACCCTATTCTGTAAGGAATTTGTCATTTGGGAGAATTTCATCTCTAGTCTCTTCATTTCTTCCAAGATAAGGGGTAGAGGATCAGGGGCTTGCTCAATATGGATGGTTCTTGGATTAGGATTGACTCTAACTTTAAGAGGGTATGTGATATCTGGCTTCCACAATAACACCCAATTGTCATCTATGCTTTTAGTTTTTATTTTAGCACCCATTAGATCAATGGGATTGTATTCATTGAGAAATAAATTGAATTGGCCATGCAAAGGCTTCAAATAGTACAATAAGATGGTGGTTGGATTTGGTTGATGGGTTTGAGGGATTTTATTATTATCAAATGCAAGATTTAATTCATCCATAGTTTCATTTTCATTAATATTCATATTAATTAAAGCATTCAAAAGAAACCTAATATATCTTTTTTCCAACCATATACCAATGAAAGCATCTCTACGAGCATTAAGAAAGTTAATACTGTTATTAGGCAATCCAATAAACCACTTTCTAGCATCTTTCTTCAATGATAGAGCAAATAATTTATAAAACACATCAATATGTTTAATTGAAAGAGATATAAAAAATCCATAAAATCATCCCAATGTTCATTAGCATTAATAACATTATCACCATGAAATAAAGGCATATTTTGCAATAAGCTAGGTCAATCACAAGGTTAACTAGCAATATTAGAGAAATCAAATGTTTTATAACAATCAATAAACCAAAGAGTAGCCATTTGATTTTGATTACGAACAACTGAATTATCAACAAATAATCTTCTTATATCTTGCACAAATTCAAGTCCTAATTGATTATTAGTTTCTCTAGTCTTAAGCATGTGCTTTCTTCTTCTATAGACAATTTTGGGCTTAGGCACATGATCAACAAAACCTTGGGTGTTTCTTCTTATAGTGTATCTTTTTGTTATATTTTCTTTATGTGGAGTCACTAGATGATATATTTAAGTTAATAATCACAACATTCTCATCAAGATACACAAGTAAGATAAACCCCAACAAAACTGGGAAATGGACTTTATCCTTGGAGATGACACCAAAAATGTTTCCACCTAAACTATCACCCTAGTGGAAAGTACAACCACAAGTGTTACCTTGGTGAAACTAGATGGGAATTGTACTATTGTCACCTTAGTACAATATTCCCTTCACTTTCAACCAACTCCAGAGGCCAAGGAGGGTATCCCTATCTACTGATGATACATGATTAAGTAAATCTCTTTAGTGAATTGATACCATACAAGCCTATGATTTACTTCATTGAATCCACAATATATATGACAATGTAAAGTAAAAGGATTCCAATTAGTGATTAAATTCTCAAAGATAAACAATTAACATTAATAGCATAAACCACAATTATTCCACTTGAGAGATAAGAGTTAAGAGCTAGTGGATGTGTGTGCCAAATATGATTTAAAGATGAGAATGAAAGAAAACTTCAGATTTGCATTGAGATGATTATCATTCCAATAAATGACACTTAGAAGAGGCTACTTGAAAAAAAAACCACTTTAAGCTACTTTAATGCACTAGGAATGAAATTGGCTAACATAAATTGATAGTGTAAAGTGTGCTTTGAGTGCCAATCAATCATATGCTAAATTGGGCACTAGCTTAGGGCTGTCACACACCTCTAAATCTATTTTAATGATGAAATAACACATAATTCCATAGTTAAAGTGAAGAATAAACAATCCAAGAGAAATATTTTCCACTTTTATGCAACATGGCTTGGATGTTTTAGCTAGGGCTTGAAGTATGCAACAAAATAATGACCCAAATAGGTTAGAATCAAGCTCACAATAAAAATATCAATGTAATAAATGAGAACTTGAAAAAAAATAGTGAATCCCCCCTTAGAGTTTCCAACCTTAGCACTAGAATTCAGCGAAACAATCTTCAAATGAGTGATAAGCAATTATAAATGATTTAGATATGTTTTTTACCACTAGAAATGTAAGATAAACATGTAACAATATTCTAGTTAATGAATTAGAAGCCATGTATATGTATAAATGATCTTTTAAGCATAAAACCTAGACCTAGGGTTTTCTCAAATCTGTTTTTTATTGTTGTTATGTAATATCCATATTCGAGAGTGCCCCAAAATCAACCCAAAACAAGATAAATAAAACATTGAAGCACAAAAATATTGGGCCAATTTGCCTCTTCAGGGTCTAGAGACAAGAAATGAAGCACAAACCCTTGACATACTAGTATAGAAAATAAAATGAACAATGAACTTTGCAATAGACTAGGAAAGAAATTAAAATAATGTTTTTTCTTTGATTTTTTGTTAGATTTATTTCTAAACAAAAATAAAAGATTTTAAATTTTGTGGTTTTATGGCTAGTTGTTGGGAGAAGACACGTATCTTATTCCAACTAGGGCTTACAGGGTCAAGAAGTATGCACCTATTTTAGAATTGGTCTATATTATCTTAATGGATTAGGTCTAAAATATTAGAACCCTAGGGGTAAAATAATCTCATATATAATCAAGTTAAGCTATGTAGACCAAGGCCCTACAAAGAAGGGGTTCCTAAAGGAAGCACCTTCACCAACATGATCAATTATAGCTTGAATAAAGTACTAAATAACCTTGCTAAGGAACCAAAGCAAAGACAAAGCAAGGAATTGAGAACTTACCAAACTAACAAAGGAAGAAGGAAGGGGTAAACCCTAAAACGTCTTCCCTCCAAGTGGTAGTCTTACTCTTCAAATGGATTGATCTTGAAATATTGTAGTAGTCTTGAGTAAACACAACAAATATTTAATGCACCAAAATAAACCAAGAGAGAAGAGCTTCAAGAATTGACACCAACACCTCAATAGGTACATATTTAACAAAATTGTATTTTCAAAGAAGTTGCCAAGAACAACAACCATTTGGAATGCGATGAGAGGCTATATTTATAGAGGAGGGTTCTACATCCTTCCCATTCTCTATTATTTTATCTCTATTTAGATCTAGCATAGGAGAATCAGAAAATGAATTGTCTTCTAATTAACCTAAAGAGATCAAATCATAATACAATAATAATGTGCTACACAACAAACTCTCCAAGAGAGGAGGTTGTCCATCCAAAAGAGGTCTACTAGGGTCCAATAAGGCTCAACGTCTCTCTCAAGTGTAAGGGAAGACCCTCAAAACATGCCATAATGCTCCCCCAATGAAGAAAGGTCTAAAATAAGCCAAAGTCTAGCCTCAAATCAAGGGACATCCCTACATGTGAGGTCCTCCAAGAACCAAAAGAGAGGAAAAATCCTCTAATCAAGATCAAAAGTCCAAGTGTGAGGTCTCCAAGGTGAAATAATGTCCTCATATCATTCAAGTGACTTTCAAAAGTCATGGAACGACCTCCTCCAAGTCAAATGGTGTCCACACATGCTAAAATGGATAGAAGATAAGTGCTCCAAAGGGGTTATCCCTCAAATCAAGTGAATGATGCATAAAAAAATGATGAAGGAGGAGAGCGCTCAAGGATCTAGGATGTGGCATGCCAAGAAGTGACCCATGCATGTAGAAATAGCCCCAAAGTACCTTAGATGATGTGATTAGTTCCTTGGGATCTGTGAATCACCTAGAGATATATGAAACTACCTCGAGAAATGTGACATTGCATGATCAACTGTAGAATCATATCCAAGAGTCCATGGACAAAGTGTTATAAATACATAAGAGGGGATCTATGCTTAGGTATAAGATAATCGTGCTTCCATAGGTATGACAACCTTTACAACATGAGAAACACTTTTACATGGAGTGAAGTGAGACAACCTAGAGGTTCTCTAAGTCACATGTCTTAGTAGATCCATCCCAAGACTTCCACGTACCTCCCTAGTTCATAAATGACTGACATGGGACCAATTTAGAGGTCTCCAAGGGATAATATACTAATATATAAGGGAAATGGATATCTTGAAATGGGGATTAAGAGGATGGGCCATGACCAACCACAAAGTGTTTAGAGCTACCACTTAGGTGAAACACCTTTACATAGATAATCTAAGCATGGTCCATTACAATTATACATGAATACAAAAATGGTCACACTTTTGGCTAATACATGATACAATAATAGAAAGAATCATGGTGGCACAAATGATCACGAAAGTCTGAGCTCAAATATTATCAATATAGGCACAAAATTTGCTCATATGATGGGTCGCATGTTGAGAAAATATAAGAGGTGCATTGAAGTGAATATGCGTTGTAATAGTATGCATATAAAAAATATTCCAAATGTATATTCCTTTGTACATTCTTCCAAGGATACCTTCACAACCATTTAATCATTGTCTTTCTAGTTTTCTTTTAAGAAATGTACATAATTCTTGCTTAAGATAATCAACCTCCTAGATTGATAGTTGCTTATCGGATTGATATTAGACTTCTCATTATGTNATTCTTCCAAGGATACCTTCACAACCATTTAATCATTGTCTTTCTAGTTTTCTTTTAAGAAATGTACATAATTCTTGCTTAAGATAATCAACCTCCTAGATTGATAGTTGCTTATCGGATTGATATTAGACTTCTCATTATGTTCATTAATGATAAATGATTTACCATCCTTGATAAAGAAGTATTGGTTTTCCTTTCTCATGAAGATAACATCCATCATACACATGTAAGAGATACTAAACACTATATTGAAGACATTAAGAGGTACTACAATGACTTCTGTTTCATCACTAACATTTACACTGCTAGCAAATCTAAGCTTACATTACTTAGTAACTTTTAACTCTACATCCTTATTCAACCAACCCAAAGGGCCATATTGTTTTCTCAAGAGTGGCCATGAATAAGGCCACACTCCTAGAAATGTCAACTACCCAAGATTACATGTTTATAAATCTTCTTTTTCTTTCATCAATGGTCGTTGATGTCTGTCTTCCATTTTCGAGGATTTTGGTTGTTTCTTAACCCTTCTTTTGTTGATATTGGGATGTATAGGGTACAAATCTCCCTTAGATTTAGAGTTTTGAGCTGGGTAAGCATATATTGTGCTCAAACCACACAAACACTGAAATAAAATCACTCTAATACCAATATGACATGTAAACCTCCTTGGATATTCCAATGGTTGCCTCACTAAAAGGGATCTACAACTATAACTACAATGACTAGAGAAAGAGAGAGAGAGATCTAACCATCGAATCTAGAGTCAGATCGATGGACAACAGCCGTATTGGGAGTTAGAAGGTGCAAGGAAGTTAAGGGAAAGGTGACTAATCCACTTCAAGAGATCAATGATGGTGATAGATCGAATATGTCAATTACTCAAATTAGATTTGGGACAAGTCACCGAATTAACGATCCTCATTACAACAAACCGCGACTTTCAGGAGTCTTGGGTGTTGAAGGAACTAAAAGTTTTGAGGTCCTGATGATGAGATACATTAGGATTATGTAAGACAACCACTTAGTAGATGACACATGGTGAGCAGGTCCCACAGTACCAGGGTTCCATGGAAATCCCTTGAACAATAAGATCAATGGTAGAGATGAGATCTTGAGTTTGTAGATCGATGGTGATCCATCGTTGAACGATACCATAATGAAAGAAATCATGAACATTGATCACTAGCGGGATCAATGGTCCAAATCATTGCGTCTCGCAACCATTGGGAGTTTTGTATAGTTGGGAGTGTTAAAAAATCTTGACATCCTAAGACCACTATACGTGGCAACCATCTGCTGAAACACATAGATATATGACCAAGGTTGAATGCGTACATCCGCGAAACTCAGCCACGGTTATAGCATCGATCACATGGAGAATTAACGCTTAAGGGAATAAGTGTCAAGTCATCAGTAGGTGACATGTGGAAGGTCCACATAAGTTAAGTATACATAAGCAGGTCCACATTAAGGGACCAATGAACCTGTGAGTTATGCCTCATCAACGCCACGTCAATGACACATGTAAAACGGTGAATGGTCCACATAGATGGGATAATGTTAGCACCATGTCATCAATGGGACCCAACACATACGTCATGTCAGATCCCAAAGATTGGCCCAAATAGAATAATGGTTGCAAAATAAAAGGTATGTGGGCCCAATGTCGTGGTGACCCTGGTGGTCCCAATGGATACAGATTGATGGTGGTAAATGATTGAAGACCCAGATCAGACGATTGTAGATTTTCATGGTTGTATTGGTGAACTGAGCCCAGATATGATGGCTGTGATTTATCCAGATATGATGGCTGTGATTTATCCAAGAATGATAGGATGTTCATCATGTGTTGTAGTTGTATTATGTGGACACAACAAGGTCAATGAATGAGACACTCCTAGATCCTAATCCGACATTTGTTGAGCGACAAGGGAATATTGCGTGAGGAAGTGAATAGATCGATGGTTCAGATTTAATTCAAATCTTGATCCAACGACTGTTGAGTGATGTTATTCATGTTGTGAATAGTAAGCAAGCCTGTGCATAGAACATGGAAAGAATTTGGGGTCATTTTGATCCAATTTTTAATGAAGATATGTAGCCGACCTCACGAGTGCATTCTGTTATGTGGAAAAATTCATAGAAGGATGAAAGGTATACATAAATATGCCCTGATCGAGCTAGTGGGTGATGGTATGGAAGCTAGATGAAGTGTAGAGATGTTGTCTGGTATGATTAATTGACAAACTCAAGATAGAATTATTTCAGGGTGGCAGGGAGGATAAAAGAAGGAGATTGGAGTCTCCTCTATAGGTTGGTGCCTGTGAATAGTAAATCTGTAGGTTGGTCCCTACATGTTGAGTTGGTGCTCAACAAGAGGATTGGTGTCCTCATCTATTAGAAGGTTGGTTCATGAAGATATGAGATGGTGCTCATAGGAGGATTGGTGTCCTCATCTATCAACATGTTGGTGCCTGAAGATATGAGTTGGTTCTTATAGGAGGATTGGTGTCCTCATTTATGAGCAGGTTGGTGCCTGAAGATATGAGTTGGTACTCATAGGAGGATTGGTGTCCCCATCTACTTGTAGGTTGGTGCCTGGGATATGTGTTGGTGCTCATAGGAGGATTAGTGTCCTCATATAGTTGTAGGTTGGTGCCTACAAAGGATTGGTGTCCTCATAGACAATTGTTTATAAATGAATTGATATTTGTATTTTCAATTGTTTTTCTCCCAATCTAGGTTTCCACTACGATATCAATGTAATATGAATGTATTGATTAATTTATGTGATGAATGGCATTAATAATTTTTAATGTGTACATAATGTGCTTGAAGTTTAAAATGGTTAAAAGACCCCAATACCGATTCACCCCCCCTCTCAATACTGTTAAATATTCCAACAATTGGTATCAGAGAAGGTTCCTTCACAAACAACTTAACCACTGGAAGGTAGATCCTTACAGAACCCATAGATTGTTCTGAATATGGAACTCCATTATTTGATGAAACACACTATGAAACCTAGAGAATTAGGATGAAGGTATATCTGGAGGCACTAGGATATGATATTTGGAAATCAATTGTAACTGGATACACTCCAAAGATCATACCAAAATGTGTAGTTGATAATAAGCTACATAGAGACAATGCAAAGGTAATGAATACAATTTTGAATGGCTTGTCACAATCTCAAAAGGAAAAAGTTGGATAATGTACTTTAGCCAAAGAACTCCGGGACAAGTTGAAAGAACTCTACACAGGTGAGAAAGTTATCAAGACAAATGAAGAATTAGATGAAAGAGACAAGAGAAGCTCATCCAATGAGAATGGGAACAGTATTAGAGATTTCATACTCATGAATGGATCATCTGAAAATAAAAGGGAACTCCTCTCCATAAAGAAAGAAGTTGATTATGAAGAAAATGAGGACAATCATAAAGAAGAATTAGATGCAGAATAATCTTTTGAAGATGAAGATGAAGATACTTCCAGAGTAGACCTTGAAGGAGAAGCCATTTGTGACCCAAAAGAAATAGATAAACTAAGGAAAATGAATTTAGGCAGAAAAATCAATTGTATAAATATGAAGAAGTAGAGGAATCAGATGATGCGATTACGAAAACATAATTAGAAGAAGCATTGGAAATGAAATTAATTTTGATGAACCAACTAGAGGAAAAATAAAATATCTGTGATGCTCAAGAAACCGAAATCATGTTGTTAAAGAAAGAATTGATCAAGCTAAAGGAGGGTTCTCAAAACTCTAACGAAAATTATGAAGAGGTCCAAAAGATTATAAAAAATCTAAAGGTTCAACTAGAAGAAGCCAAAGAGATTGAAGAAACACTCAAAAATCAGTTGGAAGAAGAACAATGTTTGGAAGTCGAAACAATATCACTAAGAAAGGAATCAGAGAAGAGAGAAGAAATTTTGATAAGTTGTCTTAAGGCAATATCCGAGGACTTAAACAAGCTTGAAGAAAAATTTAGTCAACAAGAAAGAAGACTCGAAGAAGAAATCATCTCCTTGAAAACCCAACTTGAAGAAGCAAAAGGAATGGAAGAAGTAATGAATATTCAGATGATGAATAAAGAAGAAGATCTTGAGAAGCTTGAAGAAAAACTCATCACATTAAGGGTTGAAGTTAACAAGCTCAATAAGAACTTGAAGAGCTCTCAAGTACTAGAAGACATTCTCAACTATCATAGGTCACCATTCAATAAAGCAGGTCTTGGATACATTGGTGAGACCTCATACAAAAAGGATGCAAATTCCAATCCTAGCAAGAGTGTTGAAGAGAGAGGAAGCTCCACACAGTCAGTAATGAAAGTCGAAGAGAAGTGTTCCAGGTTTCCAGAAAAGAAGAATGAAGATAAGGCTAAGAACTATACAGACATTCTCAAAGGAAGGAATCATGATCAACAAAAGTCAAAGAGGAACGACTGCAGAAGAGATGTATATCCAAGAAGACACTATATCTTCTGGTATCAAAGAAGCTTCAATCATTGTGAAGGAAACAAGAGAAGAGAACACCACAATCAACTAAGGTAGGAATTCAAAAGGACTACATCACAAAGAAGATCATTCACTCCCAGGTATCAAAGTTTCTACTCTGGTTATTGTTTTACTTGTACTAACTTTGGACATAAATCAATTTATTGCAAAGCCTATATAATAAATGTTTCCTTGAGAAATAGAAGAAAAAGTCACAATCATGCTCCCCTACATTACAAAATCCAATTCCACAAATATTATAACTATGGACACATTGCACGAGATTGTAGAAGCAACATGACAAGATTCCTTAGAACAACCTATGTAAAGGTTTGGAGGAAGAAACAAAAACAAGAAGAAAATCAACATCCTAAATATATATTTGAAGAGAAATTAATAAGAGAGACGTAAAAAGTTGATGGTTCTAAGAATGAGCAAACTCCTTTAAAAATGGGACATGAAAGAGAAGATCATGAAGTTGACAAGGAAGCTATTGTAAAGGAAAAAGAACTATTATGAAATGGTGGAAGATGAATGTTGGTAAGATAAAGAAGGCAGTGATTGCATCTAGTTCAAGCAACCACAAGAGAGCCCCCAAGCATACAAACAAAGAATCCAACACGACCTAAGCAAATCCATAAAGGAGCATTTTGAAGGATTTACTTTAGCATATGGACGAATGATTTTGAAGGAGGTAGATTCAGTAGGAAAGCCATATGAAACTACAAAAGGAAAATCATAATCATGAACTCAGAAGGACTGCACCACCAAAAGGACCATTTTCCCCCAGGAAAGAGAATGTAAGAGGAAAGTGGACTACAATATTGAATGCTATAGCTGTCATAAGTATGAGTACACTACCAGAAATTGTAGGCAAGGGTTTGTTAAGGTTTAAAAGAAATTGTATCCTGATGAGGTCATTGCAATCTATGAAACACATTATAATACCAATAGTTCGTGTCAAGCAACCCTGTGTGATATTCAAAGATGAATTTGCTAACAACCATATTGTGAGAAAAAAGACTTGAAAAAATCCTCTATGACTAAATGTGATTGTAGCTTGAGGACAATTCTTGTGGATTACAAGCCTGAAGTACATAATTTTGGACATTTGTCGTTGAGAACAATATTATGAACAAGGTCTACTATGCAGATCAAGACTGTGAGTAGTTTTTGAGAAAATTCAAGTGTGATAGTTGCAAACTTGAGGAATACCATTAAGTTGTAGAGTGAATTTATAAGACATTGTTGAACAGAGTTTGAAGAAGATCTGAGATTGATTTGTAAACAACATTTGGCGTACAACTCAAGTGTGGTTATACCAAATTTGAAGAGTGGTAATTGAGGAGGGTCTTGAAAGAAGACTTGAGCCATTTTTAAGGATCGACTCAAAGAACATAACAAATTTGTGGTTCTTGAACAATCTCAAGGCATGACAATAGAAAGAAAGTCTTACAAGCATGTTTTCTCATTGCCAAGAGACAAATTCATTGACAGAGGGAGCCAACATAATCTTGAGGGGGAGGTGAGAAAAGTTGCTTCACTCCTTTGTCCTTGTTGTCAAAGGGGAAGAGAAAGAAGAAAAACCATAGGAGTATACAACAAAGGGGAAAAGAAAGAAAATCCTAGGAGCATACTCTTCGAGGGAGCAAAAAGCAAGAAAAGATCTTAGCAGCAAACTGACAGGGGGAGCAACTCAATAATAGAGTTTCCATCAATGACAAAGGGGGATATTGTTGGACAACGTTGTCATTGATGTCAAATAAAAAGACAAAGAGAGGTTTCAAACACAATCATGGATGCCATTATAGATGGGGGGAGATCATTGCCATTGAAGGCGAGAAGACAGAGCGAGTTCTTTGTGCTGGAAACAAAGCAAGTCGAGAATGTCCCCATGCATCAATATATTTTTGTATGTAGATAAAAATTCAACAAGGTCTTTTCCAGGTAGCATGTTGACTAGGTTGCAAAGGACATATGATACAGAGGAAGTGCAACAACAACAAGCCTAGTTAGGGAGGACTTGTGGGCCCGATTGGGCAAAAGACAATATCCCACATGCACAAGGGAAATTGACGCCGACGGGTTTAAATGAAAATGTGAAAGATCTTAGTTTGAATGAAGATGGAAGAGCCATGGAACCGTGCAAAAGGAGTTAACTTCTAGAAAATAGGGCCAAGTGTTGTCTCAATGAGCTGGCTTGATGACATATCAATGCCACGTGCTATGTCAAGACAATTCCATGTCAATTAGGAAGTGTAGATGAATCCCAAAGGTATTGGAAAGATCCGCCCATCCATTTTAGATCCACATTGATGAATATAAGTCATATTGGAGGTTAAAAGATACGAGGAGATTAAGGGAGAGACCAATCCATGTTTAAAATATATCAACGACAGAGATTGAACGAACTACCAGAACAATAGTTCTTGTTGCGGTGGACCGCGAGCAATGGAGGTTTTAAGGAATTCAAAGGTGTAAAAGTCTCTAGGTTCGACACACGTGGCATAAGGGGAATGGCGAGGAGAATCGCTAAGGATAATATCTCCAAGAATATCGACTATTGATCACTAGTAGGATCAACGATGATCTAAGTATCGACAATGTTTTGGACTCAAGAGATCTGACTGTTCGATTAAGAGGTGAGATCGATAGTCCTCGTGATAGTGGACCGCAAACAACGGAGGTTATAAGGTGTTCGAGGCTGCAAAAGTCCTGACATTCTGGTGACAAGGATAGATCTGACTGTTGAATCCAGAGTCAGATCGACGGATGACAGCCATATCTAAAGTTAGAAGGTGTAAGGAAGTTAACGAAAAGGCGACTAATCCACTTCAATAGATCAACTACAATGATAGGTCAAATAGATCAACAACTCAGATTAGATCTGGGATAAGTCACTGGATCAATGGTCCTCATTACAATGGACCACGACCTTTGAGAGTTTTAGGTGTTGAAGGACCTAAACGTTCCGAGGTCATGATGACGAGATACGTGAGGCTGACGTAAGACAACCACTTAGAAGAGGACACAAGGAGAGCAGGTCCCATAGTACTAGGGTTCTGTGGTAAGCCCTTGAACAATAAGATAAATGGAAGAGATTAGATCTTGAGTATGTAGATCAACGATGATCCATCATTGAATGACAGCGTAGCAGAAGAAATCATGATTGTTGATCACCAACAGGATCAACGGTCCAAATCAATGCGTCTTGTGGCCATCGAGAGTTTTGGGTAGTTAGGAGTGTTAAAAAGTCTCGATGTCCTGGTACCGCTATATGTGGAAGCCATCCATTGAAACACATAGATCTACGACCAAGGTTGAATGTGTACATCCACAAAACTCAGCCACGGTTATAGCACTAATCACATGGAGAATTAGCACAAAGGAGTTAGTGCTTAAGGGAATAAGCGCCAAGTCATCAACATGTGACATGTGGTAGGTCCACATAAGTTAATTCCACATAAGCATCCCATGTGGAAGCCACATCAATAGATTAGCCAAAGCCAATATTAAGGACATGGTGAACCGCCTCATCAACGCCATATCAGTGACACATGTAAAACGTTGAATAGTCCATGTAGATGGGATGATGTCAACACCATGTCATCAGCGAGACCCAACACATACATCATGTCATATATTGGAGATCGACCCAAATAGAAGTATGATTGCAAAGTAAAACATCCACGGGCCCGATTCCGCCGCGACCCTGGTGGTCCCAATGGATACATATCGACCATGGTAAATGGTTAAAGACCTAGATTGGATGGTTGTAGAGTGTCATCATTGTATTGGTGAACTAAGACCATATCTAATGGTTGTGATCTATCCAAGAACAATCAGACGATCATCATGTGTTGTATTTGTGTTATGTGGACATAACAGGATCAATGGACGAGATCACTCATAGATCCTAATTTGACAGCTGCTGAGCGACAAGGGCATATTGTGTGAGGAAGTGAATAGATCGATGGTTGAGATTTAATTCAAAGCTTGATCCAACGACCGATGAGTGATGTTATTCATGTTGTGAATAGTAAGTGAGCCTGTGTGCAAGCCATGGAAAGAATTTGGGGCTATTTCGAGCCCATTTTTAATGAATATATGGAGCCGACCTCACAAGTGCATTCTGTTATGTGGAAAAATTTGTAGAAGGATGAAAGGTATAAATAAATATGCCTTGATCGAGCTAGTGAGTATGGGTAAGTAATTTGGATAAAAAGTGTGATTGCACTCTGCAACTCTGAGGCACACAAGTTTGAGGATACACAAGCATGGAAGAAAAGAAGACACAATTGTCTAACGGTGGATGGGAGAAGCAAGGAATTTATGAAATCATGCAAATGAGAGTACTGATTCAGAGCAACGATTTTCTGAGAAGATTTTTATGATGGTATGGTAGCTACATGAAGTGTAGAAATGTTGTCTGGTATGATTAATTTACAAACTCAAGATAGACTTATTTCAGGGTGGGAGGGAGGAGCAACGAAGGAGATTGGAGTCTCCTACAGGTTGGTGCCTGTGAACAATAAATCTGTAGGTTGGTGCCTAGATGCTGAGTTGGTGCTCAACAAGAGGATTGGTGTCCTCATCTATCAATAGGCTAGTGCTTGAATATATGAGTTGGTGCTCATAGGAGGATTGGTGTCCTCATCTATTAGCAGGTTGGTGCTTGAAGATATGAGTCGGTGCTCATAGGAGGATTGGTGTCCTCATCTATCAGTAGGTTGGTGCCTAAAGATACGAGTTGGTGCTCATAGGAGGATTGGTGTACTCATCTAGTTGTAGGTTGGTGCCTACAAAGGATTGGTTTCCTCACAGACAATTGTTTATAAATGAATTGATATTTATATTTTCAATTGTTTTTCTTCCAGTCCGGGTTTCCACTATGATATCAATGGACTATGAATGTATTAATTAATGTATGTGATGAATGACATTAATAAGTTTTATTGTGTATATAATGTGCTTGAAGTTTAAAATTGTTAAAAGAGCCCAGTACTGATTCACCCCCCCCTCTCAATACTGTTAAAGATTCCAACATTCTCCCCATTTTACGAGGATTTTGGTACGAAAAATATTTAGTCTTGAAAGATATGAGGAAATAATTCCTTGAATTTCTCCTTGGAGTACCATTTGGCTTTGGCTGCTAATTGACCCTTCAATACCACCTACCAAAGTTCTTGTTGAACCGAACTCTTATGATCATTTTAATATTCTTCTGATAACTTTTTCTCTAGTAATTCTATCTATGCATCTAGTGTCAAATATTTTATGTAAGGTAAGACTTGGCCCTCTCCATCCCGATTGAGAATGCATGGCTCACGAAGTTTTAGGTTCCTTAACTATATTACTAAGTAAATGCACATATAAGATGTAAGACTAACTCTATAAGCATTGTTCCTACCTTTTCCAATATTTTGAAAGGTTCATATCTCAAGGCTTTGAATTTCTTTCGTATTCCTTATAACCTTTCATTATTGAGGTGCAACCAAACTCTGTCCCTTACTTGGAATGTATTTTCAACAATGTGTTGTTCATGCATGTGCTTGTATTTTTCCTAATATTTCTTTAATTTCTCTTGAACCTTTAAGTGTATCACTTGAGGTTGTCCATATACGATATCTAGTGGTGATGGTGGAAAATATCCAACACAAATTAGAAAAGGCGAATTGTTGATGGAAGTGTGGGCAACCTTGTTATAAGAATGTTGTATGTAAACCAAATTTTCATCCCATGTCCTTGGGTGCTTCTAATTATATCCTCTCAAAAGATGAACCAAAGTCTCATTGACTACCTATATCTACCCATCATTAGTGGGTGAAAAGTAGTGGATCTCCTCAATTTAGCATCCAACATATCCCACAATGAAGTCCAAAATAAACTAAGAAATCTAGCATCTCATCAAAAAATCATGTTTCTTGGAATCCTAGAGTGCATAGACCCTTTTGAAAAACAATGGTTTCTTGTCCTTCCATGACCTTCTTACAAGCCACAAGAACACACACCTTACTAAATCTATTCACTACCACATATAAGTAGTAATGCTCTATTCTTTTCCTTGGAAAACCTCCAACAAAGTCCACATAGTATATGCTTTCCCATTTCCTTGTAGGGTTGGAAGTGGATTGTATATCCCTTGATTCCTATTACTAGGATTGTTGGTACAACATAAAATAAAACCTTTTATAAACCTTGATACTTCTTCTTGCATCCTAGGCCAATATTGGTACAACATAAAATACAACCTTTTATAAAGATACATACTTATTCTTGCATCCTAGGCCAATAAACATACCTTTGCAATTTAGCCATGGTTTTTTTGACACCAAAATGACCAACAACCTTGCAGGTGTGATCCTCCCTTATTAGTTGTATGCTTTCTTCCTTTGGTACATAAATATTCTCATGTAGAGTAATCCATATTGGATATTAATTAATGTATGATTGTTCATGTTGACCCTGTAGACACTAATATACTCCCCTGAAGTATCAATCGTCTGCATACGCCTCTTTATATGCTTCATGGGGTTTTTGCACATGGAAACACCAAAAACTCTTTCCTAGATGGTTGTTATAACTAAGATAAAACAAAGAGGGTAAGTAGACAATAATGTGAGAAATGTATCTATCCTCTAGCATGTGTAGTATCCATTAAATAATTAAAACAATAAATATTAATGATTTAAACAACATGAAAACAACAATTTGGGGGGAAAGATAAGTAGTTTATTTTATTCCAATGAAAAATGCCATAACAACTAAACTATATGGGCTCCAATATTCTTCGTGGGAGGTTTATTTTTTCCTCCGTTAGGGAAAAATTTCAAACTTTGAAGATGAATAAGCAACACTCCCCCTTGTGGATGGTCACTTTGGAGGGTCAAATGGATAGCATAAGGGTAAGTAAACTCAATGAATAGTGTATGGAGGCAATGCACTTTTCATCCTTTGGCTTCAATCCACCAAATTAACATTACACATAAGTAATCCCCTCAAACACATGCCCATTGCTTCTATTTATAGGCTAAGCTATAGTTGCAAGCTAAATTGGTTCCAATGGGAATGCCGATACTTTAGGTATGTGTACCCATGTGCTTGATTTGACCAAAATGAGAGCCAATTTTCCTAATATTGATGAGAAGGGAGGTATACCTAGGCCTAGGTTCAACCATATGCCATTTCTAAGTGTCCTTCGGTATTTATGGACTATGGAAATCCTCAATTTATGGATTTATAGGGGTCACACGAGTATCAAATCCTTTTTGGCGTGATGGCATAAGTATAGAGGGATACCCCATGCAAACCTATAAATGGTCAACTGAAGGTTTGAATTAGGTTGATGGTGTATAAATGACCTATAAATCACACTTTTGATTGTATTATGTGATGCATATGTTGATTTTTGGTGCTTCTACATATAACAACTTAAATGTCACAGGTGAATGAAATTAGGGTGATAACAACTCCATGTGCATAATGGCTCC